>BOSO01015721.1:0-29926 GCA_018403395.1 Gorsachius goisagi | reverse complement strand
TTCACCACCCTCATTCTAAAGAATTTCTTCCTTATATCCAGTCTAAGTCCTCTTATTACTGTCAGATACAGAAAGCCCTGGTGTGAGGTATTACATTTGGAAAAGTATCTTGGCTTTTCCCCATAAAACATACTGCTTTGGCACAGATAGCTGGACCAAAGAAGAAAATACACGCTGACATTATTTTTATTAACCTTCCAGGGAATCATTCGCAAGAGAGCATAAACAATTCTATAGGGGAAATCTGAAGAATTTGGCAGTAGTATTAAATTGCTCTCTACCTCAGTAGTTTCTCTTCCCGATCATTAGCCTGAAATGGAAACAGCCTGGGAATGATTACCTGATCCCCTGAATTTTCTTTTAATGATGAAGAGAGCTCAAGCCCAGCAGAAAAGCAATACCATTTTTAGGAATAGGAAAACATATATATAGTAACATTTGCCTTATTTCAAACACATGCCCATTTGTGACAATAAGCCAGAAAGGTATGGATTACACTTTATGTGTCCTTAAAAAGGGCTCAGTAAATATTAAGGAAGCTATTATTGTTCCTAAAATACCTTAAAGGTGCAAGGGCAAGTAGCTGGGTGATTCCAAGCTGGGTAGCCAAGAAGCTCCTGGGGTACAGCTGGTGCTTGCAGAGCAGCCACCTCCAGCTGAACTGCTCACCCCAGCTCCCCCGTAGGGGCGGTGGAGAGGAAGGCACGACCTCCAAAGCACATTTATGCCGTGACTTACCCAACCTCTTTTACAGTCAAAATAACTGATGCACTCTTAGAGAAAAAAAAACCCCACCTTTGTATCTGATCAGAATTTCTCTCACTGCAACATGTAAAGGTTCCCTTTCACTGCTCACCTCTGACTGCCCTGCCTTTAACCAGAGACAGCGATTGCCTCCCCCTTTGTGTGTCTCCTCCGGCTGAACAAGCCCAGCTCTCAGACCCCCGTGTCAGGATGGGTGCAGCTCCCACCCTGCTCCCCGACCGGCACCGTCTGCGTCTCCCCCGAGCAGGGCGAGAAGCTCAGACACAGGTAGTGACAGGCAGCAGGTTTAATGGTGTCGCTTGTCAACGATACACCTGTAGCTAAAGCTGAACCCGTGCCTAAGCCTGACTGATGAGCAGGACAGCCTCTCCCCCACCGCGGGCTGCTCCAGGGATGCGTAACAGCAGTGAGCTTGTGCTTAGGTACAGTCAATTTAGCCTCCCAGGTCAGACATTAGGCAGGTCTCACTGATGGTCTCAAAATTACCCAGCCACTGAACTGACATTTTTAAAATATCCAAAAGTTCATCTACTGGGAGAAGTTTCAGAGAGAAAAAGGCAAGTGAGGGGTAATGGCAAAACACTGTTGCTAGTGCGACTTGAGTCAAACAGCAGCTGTCGTTGCCAGCAGTATGACTGCCTTCACAAGGTAGGGAGTTTCAAAAATAAAAAGATTCCACCAGAACAGATAAGTGTTGTTGTAAAAACGGCAGATACTACTTTAGCATTCGTATGAGAAGCAGTATAAATAGGTGGCTTTGAATATAAAGCATGCAAGCCACAAGAGAAGACAGACCCTGCTCACGCTGCTGCTGCCCAGATTATCCGTGCTGCAGCTTCGCCCCAGAAGGAATTAGCCTTATCAAGTTACTGTAACCTCAAGGAAGGACAGAAATGGTGTTGAAGATGATATAGGGATTGTCCATGGGACCTGCCCTCTCCAGTTCTCTTTGAAATTGTGACGGATGATTTTTCTTTTTCTGTGTTTATTACCTCATGTTTTACACGAAAGGCTGTGGGTGGGCATCGAATAGGACATGGAGGGAGAGAGACACAAGCAGGAACAGACCAGGATGCCAAAAATACTGAAAATTTATACAGTACGAAAACAATCGCAGGAAAGATGGCATATGCTGGGCATATCATGAGGGATTTCATTTTACCAAGCAATTTTAATTTTTTTTTTTTCATTTGAGTACTGCAAGAAAGATGAGTGCCAGGGATAAAATTAAATGAAAGGCAGTAACTTAGCACTCTGGGACATGGAGGACAAGAGGTGTTGCATATGGGAAAACACATGATGAGAGGTTCATGGTGTGCTGGAGCTTTGCAAAGCTGTGCAGGCACAGCCAAGAAAATTCAAATGAGAAGGAAAGGGCAAAAGGGAGTCAGTGGCATGAATCATAAGGGTGTAATGAGAAAAAGGTCAGGAGCCGAGATCATGTTAACCAACTGGAGAGAGTGAATGGGAACAAAGCGAATCTCAGGGAGGCCAGATTCAATGACAACACAATGTGAGTTGATGATTTGTAATTTTAATAATGCAAAATTCAGTAAATAAAATGTTAAAATAAGCAACTTTAATAATTCATTGCAACGTTTACTATTTTAGGACTGTTATTTTATAGCTTTTTTGATTCAATTGCTCAGTGTCATTGTATGTCCTTTCCTTGTAACCATGCCACAACTTAGACATTACAGTGTTTCATAAATAGCTTATTGTAAGGTATTTCTGGATTTTTCAATAAACCAGGACCCTGTCTGTTACACTAGAACATCAGCTCTGAACTAGAGTTACGGTCTTGCTCACTGAGGTTTTATATCTCCTCAGGTGGTCTGTATTTCTAGCACTTGTACGAAACCAGCAACTTTTTGTAGGTTTGAATACCATCTAGGACTTCAATAGTTTGTATCTTCAAAGCACTGTGTAAATATTAACCAATGTATACATGCCTTAACTTCACTGAACAACGCTTGTGTTAACTGGGGGAGTTAAGAGCCAGAGGCTGCATCAAAATTTAGAGGTTATGCTGTGTTTATCTTCGCTGTATCTGTAAAAGCACTTGTAGGCGCTTTTGGCAGAGCTGAAATTTTTGCATGCAGAAGCAGATAACCTTCACCAAGACGTATCATTTTCACAGTGGTACTGTGTGTTAGATGCTGCATGATGGCAGATGCATGCATATGACCAGGTAAAGTGTTAACGGTGGGCAAAGGCTCCAAAGACTAAAAGGTATTACATGGTTGACTGCAGGCTTGTTCACTTAGCATTGATCCCAAGCAAAGGTTGAGCATGACATATGTTATGGCTAAGGAGTGGCTTAAGTACAATGTAAGATGCAAATATAGGGAAGACTAACAACATGCTTTAATGAAACAATAGCATTCTTTTTAAATGTAGACTTTTAAATGTTAGCATTTAACACTGAAATATTGCTAGCATTTTTGACAAGCTTAGTTAATAAAAAGTGACAGCTGACATAATACACTTAGATTTCCACAGGTTCTTTTACTTGATACAGTATGACATCCTGATTAAAAACATTTAAGTGAACCACTGAAGCACATACTAAAAAAGATTAAACACTGGTTAACTGATGAATCTCAGAAAGAAATCATTGATGGGGTCTCTTTTCTAGGCTCAAATGTGGTCAGGCTCTTTACTGAGGAGCAGAAGCCATCGGATTACTCCTACAGTTCAGCAAGACCAAGGTTTAGGAGAAGACTAGGTAGCTCAGTTTCTCACTAGCACAGAAAGGATCTCATACATGGCCCCAACTTTGTAGCCACATACTCACTCATATCTACTCTCTTGCTTTTCTTACTCTGTCATTTTTTAATCTGACAGATTCAGATTTCACAGTGCTCAGGGCAAAGCTCTTCACTTCTGAGTTGGAACCAAATCTTATCTTACTACCAGTCCTTCTGTTAAGTTCAGCGGATTTTGGCTAAGGTCCCCAGTACAATATTCAAATAATCAAAATTCCACCAATTCCTTCTGCCTAAACAGCGGTGAAAGCCAGACTCCCCAATGCCCCTGAGGACCTCTTCAAAGAAAAACACTGGGCACAGAGATTTGGGTGAAAACTAGCCCCCGTGTATTATGAGTGCTTGAGAGTAGCTTTCAGCTATAATAAACAACAGGTAGAACGGTAGGCCAACAGCTACATACACCTTGCCCTGCATAGCAAAATGCCCTGCAAACTTTGGGTGAAAACAGATGATTTTGGCATTGCTATATATATCAAATATATAGAGACCCAGGCCTTGGACAAATCTGAGCAAACAGCTCTCCGAAGCTCTGCTGATGGGGTTAATAGCCTCATAGCTACAGCAAGCGCACAAACTGAGCTGACAGATGCAATGGACACAGAGAACTAAAATGTAATTCACATCATATCCATGGTATATTTTTACATTAATTGCCTATCTGATTGTTGCACTACATAATCCATGAAAAAAATTGAGGGAGCCTGAGCATAAATAGAGAGAGATTTTATATGGGCACCAGTAGGCATGAAAAATAAATCAGAAAAGCAATGGTGATCACACAATGCTCTCTGAGCCTGTGGCACAGAAGCAAGAGGTTTGCAATTTATCATGCAGTTAAGAAGGCAGCAGGAACCCTACAATTCCTATAGTGAAGCTGCAGAATTGTCCTGCAGTCAGCAATTTAGTTGGAACAATTTTATTAAAATGCCTTTTTGTGCTTTGCAATGTAACTTCTGTTTGAGGCAATAGGTTTGAATTTAGGAAAGCGAAGAGCATAGAGTGAGATGAGTCTCCAAACTGCAGTGGAGACCTCTGCATGCTCAAGAAAACGGAGAGCTATTAGCTCTGCAGCAGCTCCTCACTGTGGGTAATCATATTATGATATGCTTTCTTCTCCTGTAGGGGCTGATAAATATATGTATATATAACAGGTCCAAAATGCATGTTTCTACCAGTTTTAAAGACCGGTTTCTTACTGTGGCAATAACTTGTTTTCTGTTTAACACAGGCAAGTAAAAAAATTGCTAGAACATGGGCATCTTTCCCAATCTCTTTAAACATACTGCCTTTATAGGAGGGATGAGGCTTTAGCTGCTCCCACTACAAACAGTATAAGGAGCTCACTCTGTCCTTTGTGGTACCAAGCTTCTTGTGGCTTTCATCTGACAAGATTACATATATGCAAACCTCAGATAATGCAAATTGGTTTAACTTGATCTGACATTTATAGCATGACTCGATCTTGTTGGTTTGGAGTTCTGGGAAGGAGAATCATCCAAATGGATGCTCCATTTCAAAACTTCTGTGCATGTCATCTTTTTTGGAAGAAACCTGGGGGAAACTGTGAGGTTCCTGTTCAACGGTTACCAAGACTTTGAAAATACCATAAGATTTCATTGTGGTCCAGACCTGTAACTTTTTATGGCATAAAATACCACTCCAGTGAACAATCAAGTAGAAGTCAAGACATGGGTCTCAGAAGACGTCCTCCAGCCCTTTGTCTTTCTTGGTTGTAATGGGTCTTTACAGTAATTTTGAGATCTTATCCAATAATGCAGCATAACATAAGAATGCAAGACTGGTGTTGCAGACCACAGGTTTGCTGAGCGCTGTATCCTCTTCCTGCCTGTGGTCAACAACAGATGAATACTAAAGCAAGGGAAACAGGCAGTTATATTTCCCCTGAGTGTCTCCCTGACTCCAAAAAATCGTAACTCAGAGACATTCTAAACAAGAGGTGTTGCCTTTGCGTTTAATGGATGCTGATGGCTTCTTTTCAGTGAATTTGTCTAGTTGTGGTTTTGGTGCTGTGTAAACTCTTAGTATTCACAGCTTCTGGGCTCAACGGGTTACACAGATTATCTGCATAGTAAGTAAAACCCACCTCCTTCGTTTTGAACATTCTGTCTGCTGGTATAATTATATGTCTCTTAGATCTTGTAACCAGATGTGTCAGAACCATCATTCTTTCCTCATTAACCCTTTCTGATATGCTCCTCAGTTTATAGATCTCATATGCCCTGAAACTATTGTTTCTTAAGGCAGATAGATCTTTTTTTAAATCAGCTTAGGTTGCAAGCAGAAAGTGATGTAAGCTTTAGCTTCTTAGCAGGATAGGAAGACATCATCACTGTCCTCAGACCTCATAACAAAATGCGCATTGGTTATAAAACATTTCACTTTTATCTCACTCCAGGACAAATATTTTCTTCCATACTGTCGTATCCTGAGTGAAGCAACATTTTCCTTCTTCCAAATTGTGTTCTGCAGTCATACACAAACAGGCTAGTCATCAGAGAGCTTCCTCCCATCTTCAGTGCCCTGTACAGAAATTCCAAAAAGTGAATGGTCTCTACTGACTGGTGTATATTATCACAATAAGGAATTGCAGAGGATGCTTTTCACATGGAGGCAGTGCTTTAAAGGCTTTCCTTAGACTGTGCTTGCATAAATAAGTTGTATTTGTTTGGATGGTGGAATAATTACTACATTTCACACAGCAGCAAGTAGTATGGGAAGCTCCAATATGAAAAAAGCCTTCAATCATACGAATCTTCAATTCATACTGACTCAGCATTATCTTCCATTTCCATAATTTAAAGGAACTGGACAATTATGGAGTTTTCTAAGTGTGCTTAATTATCTTGGGCCCATTTCAAAACAGATTGATGTCTCATTTGAGTAACACAAGGTTGTGATGTTCAATAATCAAGTATACCCTCAGAACAAATCAGTAAAACAACGAGTGCCTTAGCTCAGGATTTTCTCTATAAACTAGCTGCAATGCCTTCAACCACAAATCTTTGCTCCCTTCCTGACCACAGCAACATCAGAGATGGATCTTCCATTCAGCTTCAGCCAGGAGGTGGAGTCATGAGGCTTCGGCATGGACCAGCCTAACCCATAGCCCACCAGCCTCTTCAGCTGATCAGTCTATAGAGATCTATATTCTGAAAATAAAAAATGTAACCCCATGAAGTTTTTTTAATGGATCATAAAGCCCCTGAGCCAGCACATGATTCTGAATTTGCTGCACGGATGTGTTTTGCGTGGTTAGCAGAAGCCAGTATTTCTTGGGGGAAAACACTGCTGCAGAAATGGTGCAAGGAAAGGAAAACAATACAAAATTGTCTGCAGCCAGCCCTGCTCAGACAATATGGATCTGAATTTCAATTCACTGTAAACAAGCAGCCCATCTCCAAGCGTGTCAGCAGTTTTAATGTCATGTCATCCAATCAACGCAGGTTGTGTTCCGGGAATCAGAAAACGCTTCTGCATTCATGGAAGAGAAGACATTTTTGTCTTGTTTTACTAATTCCTCCTACTAAATTGTACCTCACTTAGCATCTTGCTGATGATAAACATCAGCATTCACTTTCTGGCATTGGCGAATATCTCTTGCAACACCACAGCACATTCGCACATGCTTCCAGACTGCTGGACAGAAGAACTCTACAGAGAGTGGCTTTCGTTCTGTGATCAAGTCAGAGCGTACCACTGGTGAACACACTTCTTAAGGTGAATTGTCTGTTTGGAATCACAGTTTGCTTGAAAATACTGAGCTATTTCTTCAGCTGCTGAAGACTGGCAGAGAGCCATTTAATTCAATGGAGACATGCTAATTTGAACTAAAGAGCTGACCCTCTGTGCCTACCCATATTAAATTATTATTACATTAGACAGATTGCAGATAATTATAATCCTGCATGTTTCAGTTTATTGACACTGTGTCTCTGGGAGCACTCTCTTAAAGGAATTTAGCCAGTCATCTGCCATTCACTTCACTTCAATTACAGGAACGGACATACAGGCTCCCAAACTAAAACTGAAAAAAAACCCAACCCAGAAATAAAAGACTATAAAACCACAGCAACTGGCAGAGAAATTATAGGTTGGTCTCACATGTGATCTGCTTTCAACTCATTGTAAAAACATTGCCTACCAAGCTGGCAAGATTTGAATTACTCCGTAAAAGGCAATTCATGGTCCTTGTCATGCAACATCAATCCACACACATAAGCCCTGTCCAGTTCTGGACCGGGGCTGCTCTCAGCACTTTTCAAACCATAAGGTTTCTTCTTATTTTAATTTCTTAAGAACAGGTGTCTCCTGCCTGACAGCATATCACTGCCTTTCATCCGTTTGCTCTGGGAGGAGGAGGTGGAGAGCCACAGACTTGCCTCCTGCCACCACTGACCTCAGTGCTACCAGTGCAGAGCCTCATGAGCGTGGCACGGGGGGGCCATCATGTTACGGAGATGCTGCCTCACTGCTACGATGGTGGTGCTGCCTCACTGCTGCCTCGTGCCCTGTCCCGCTCCGTGATGGAGAATAACAGAGATAATGTTATCTCCTATCTGGACATTCCCATGAAAATCGGAAGGGAAGAGGGCTTTGCAGTCCAAGTGATCCCTCCTTTTTGTTTGCTTTTTCCCCCCTGTGTGTTCATTTCACCAGTAAAGGACCCTGAACCTGGTTTAACAGATAAGTCTAAACCCTCTCTATGTTGCAGTTAGTCCTTGTCTGTCATTCTGTCCTACATTGTTAAACAGAAAGTTGTGAACTACACTGCACATCTTATCATGTACGATGGGAGAGGTACTACAACCACCTTAGCATACCATTTATGCAAGCAAATTTAACCACACCAAATTTTACTCAAAAGGCAGACCACCTCATTTCTGGTACCTGAGTTAGCTCACAAATCACTAGCTTGCCATACATCTGGGGTGAAATGACTCCCTGCAACAGCACAGGCTGGGGCCAGGTGTGGATGGTGGTGGAGAGGCAGCTGAACCCGAGTCTGCACTGGGCTCCTGTGCCTGGGAAGGGCAGCCACGTGCTGGGCTGCACAGGAACAGCGCAGCCAGCAGATCAAGGGACGTGCTGCTTCCCCTCTGTCTGGCGCTTGTGAGACCACATCTGGTGTGCTCTGTCTAGATTTGGGTTCCCCAGTACAGTAAAGACATTAACAAACTGGAGATATCACAGGAGGGACGTGAAGAAGATAACAGCACAAATCAGGGGTGCAAATATGTAAAGAGACTGGAAGAACTGGATCTGTTCTGTCTGAAGATGAGAAGGCTAAGGTAAGATCTTATTGTCATCTTCAACTACCTCATGGGAGGATATAGAGAAGACGGAGCCAGACTCTCCCCAGAGATGAACTGTAAAATGACAAGAGACAATGGACACAGCTTGCAGCAAGAGAAATTTGACAAGACATCAGGAAAAGTGTCTTCACAGTGAGAGTAAACAAATTCTGCAACAAGCTACCCAGACAGTTTCTGTCATTTTGATCCTTGAAGATACACAAAACTCAACTGGGTAGTCAAGCAACCTGGTCTAGCTTTGAAGTTAGTCCTGCTTTGAGCCAGGCACTGGACCATGTGACCTCCAGGGTTCCCTCCGACCTGAACCATTCTGTGATGCTGCATGGCAAGATAGCAGAAGAAACATGTTTTGTGGGGATGTGAGGTGGTGCAGGTCTCTGGGAGGCCAATGGACTCATAAGGTCTAGATGCTACTTCTGAACCTGCCCCCAACATCCCATGTGATCAACCACCCAGAGGCAGCTTGGGCATCGTCAATTCCTGGTGAACTCGGAGACAATAGAAATGCTTGTGTTGTGCGAGCAATTTCCCACTGCCAACAGCAAGGCATTCAGCCTAGCCTAGGATTACTCCATCATCTTTCCCAGTTGAAAAATAGGGATACATATAGTGAGATAGACGAACTGTATTTGAAGGATACGTGCTCCATAGCTATGGAGGCCATTAGACAGGAAAGGAAAACATCTATGAATAACACATACTAACATCCAGTACTGCGGAAACCCATCCATTTTATCTGCCAACTTATCTGGAATGGAAATCAGCTGGGAGGGATTGCAGTTAAGTGGGGAATGCAAAAACATGATTTTAAATGTTTGGTAAGTACTTTTCAAGGCAGTATTAACATTAATAATTCCTGCCGGCATTTGGACCTCCGTTGTCACCCACTCACTTTGGCATCATATCATATATGAAAACTTTTGCCATTTAAGCTGGTTAGTAACATCCTCCAATATTCCTACTAGCACTTAACTTTCAATTTGTCATCATTTAGCATTCCCAGTTCATCTGTTTGTACAAATTTTTAACTTCTTCTTCTATATATGGATAACTGACGAGGGCAATATCCAGAA
Source organism: Gorsachius goisagi (assembly GCA_018403395.1). Lineage (NCBI taxonomy): Eukaryota > Metazoa > Chordata > Aves > Pelecaniformes > Ardeidae > Gorsachius > Gorsachius goisagi. The sequence goes on along the minus strand of BOSO01015721.1, from coordinate 19,984 downwards.
TCATTTACAGCCTGTGGAGGTCCCAATTCCACTAGACAGCTCTCTCCATGGATCTGATTCATGAACCTCTGTCCAGTCTAGGATCTAGGAACATTTTGACATTTAAAAACAGGAGACAGCCACCGCCCTTTGCAGGCATTGAAACTGCTGCTGAAGCCACCAGACACACGTGCACAGGAGGGCTCAACAGACTGCAGTCTTACTGTGGCCAGCCTGCGGTACATAATCACGGCTCAGTGGGCATATGCCTGTACAATACACCACAGTGCCACATAAAGGGACCCAAATCAGCTGAAATCCTGATACTTTATTTCAGTGATCCATCAGGGTGATTAACCTATTTCTCAGCTTTAACAACAGGCTATATAGTTACCACATATATAGTTATCTTCTGGCGATCATGAGAGAGGTACCTCCAGATGCTGATTACCTTGGTCTTGGCAAGAAAAATTGCTAGCAGGCAGTTCAGCAAGGTCAGAGTGACCTCCAACACACCTGAGGTGCCTTGGCATGAGAGAAGTCTTTGGGGGATCGCTGGCCAATATCAGAAACATGATGAAGCAGCTATATAAAATGTAGCAGTAGTAATATTCCCAATAAGCACCTAGCTTTTCATAGCTGCAAGATTTTGAGTTTATTTTCTCGTAAGAACTCTAGGTCAGGAGTGACCAGCTCTCTAGAGACCCAGAATTAAGAATTAAAATAAACACCAGTGAATAGCCATAAGCTTTCAAAAAGCATTGGATTTCATATTTTGCTGATATTTTGCCATATTACAAGAAAATTACATAAGATCAGAAGTATGACTGGCCTGTCTCTATTGCATGTTTAATTTTGATACCTACCTAAACAAATGTATTTTCAATATATAGGGGAAGTTGAAGACGACATACTTGGCGGTGGGGCAGTTCTGGAGCAATTGGGGTTCAGGAGATGCTGCCTTGCACTGAGACATGACCCCAGCTCATCTATCCACGTGGTGTTTTTCCCCATGGCTGGAAAGTGTGGATGGCCACCGAGGCCAGTTACTACCTGTCCTCCTCCAGGGATGCCTTGGGGGTGGGGGGAGCCGCTCACGGGGCTCGGTGCATCACCCTGAGTGCTGCACCACAGCAGACAGCCATCCAGCTACAGAGACCAGCCGGCCTCCTGGGCTCTGTGCATTTAACCAGGGCCATGGGGGAAGCCAAAGCAGGGGAAAGGGCTGGCAAGGGGCTGTGGTAGCCTGACCCCGGGCAGATTTTTTTGCAAACATTTTTTCTTGCTTGCTGGCTGCCTTTTGTATGTAAATATGTGGGGGTTTTATTGGAGAGGGAATTCATGTGTTGTTATGAGGAGGGAGCATCCTATACAATTCTTAATGTAATAGATAATCTACAAATTTATACTGGCTCTCTTAGTTCCTTATGAATGGCTCAAAAGTATATAAAAGATGCAAGTTAAAAATATATATATTTCTTAAGGGTACACAATCAGTGAGAAGCTACAATTTAAGGTCTAATGTAGAGTGGCAACCAGCACAGTCTGCAAAGGTTGAAGGGCTTTATCAGCGGTGTGGTCTCACAGCCCAGTTTATAGCAGGTACAGAAGGGCTGAGTCTGACTGTTAGAACAAGACAGCCACAGCCAGAAAGTAGATACAGAAAATACCGGTCATTAGAACAAGAGAAAATTCTCCTTTAGTCCCACCCCCACAAAGACTATGTTCAACTCAAAATGAGAAAACAGGAAAAAAGAAGAGGTGATTTTTTCAAACAAAATAAAACGCTCAGCTCTAGACCTAAAAAAAGACAGTAATGTTATGGGCATACAGAAGATGCTACTTTTCAGGGAAGCATTTGCCTTGCTAACACCCTGTCTATCTGTGAGACAAAAATTACACAAACATATGAAGATGATAAAATGGGGTTATCCACAGGGGTAAGCACATTCACAAGAGGGGGAGGCTGAAAGCCTCCATTTGCCAAACACCCAGCACGCTACTACTTGATCTCTCTAAACGGACAGTCTCTGCTCCTCTTCTTAAGCCTGTGCTGCTGCAGGGCTTGCTCTCCTCTGCCGAGCCCTTGCCTGGTCGCATCTAACCCAGGTGTGCATGGGTCTGGGGTGTCTCCTGCTGCTTGCCAACACGCCACCTCTCCCACTTCCTAAGCGGCCCCACCTGTGTGCATTGAACTGACACCTCCTTCGGTCGGTCCTTGAGCTTTCTGTAATCATTAGTTGGTAATTAATACTCATCTCCTTGCAAAGCTCTTGGAGCTGTCACTTGTTTAAAGTCCCATCTTGAATGAAGCATGTTTTCATGCACCCCTCTTGACAAGGAAAATAAAGACTCCACATAAACAGATATCTTTTTTTTTTTTTTTCAGTGTTATCATCTTTGTCAATTTGGGGACTCACTGCAGCTTGTGGCATACCAGGTCCCCTGCCTCCCAGTCTGACCTCTTGTACTTCCTTCCTATGCAACTTACTGCTCCACAGCAAGCTCCTCGCCAGCACCTTCTGGTGATGAGCTCTCGCTTAGATTTTCAAGCAACTCCTCCAGAAATGCTTTTGCCCTTTCTGTGTCTGTCTCACGAGCACAGACATTTATTTTCCCAGTCTCTGAGCACAAACCACAGCCTATATCCCAAGAATGACAAAGCCTCAGGTCAAAAAACATCTTAAGTGACAACAAGACACATCTACATCTCCACCCAGCTTCACATGTATTGGCCAAAATCTTAATTAGAGGAGTAATAAGCCAAAGAGATATGCTGTAACCCTTAAAATACAGTCTGCTAGAACAGGTGGGAGCATTCACAGCATTCTGTGTGCACCCTGGGGTGCTCTGAGTCACCGGCACAACTGCTGCAGGTGTAGATATATTTACATCGGCTTTGATCTATATAATGCAAAGGCCATAGTGGCCTGCACCTCTGCACAAGCTGTAAAAACCTGTATGGACTTTATTTAGATCTTCAGGCGGCCAAGTGCCGGTGAAGCTTGCACCACAACAGCTCTAGTACTCTGGTTACGTGGAAGGCTGATTCCCTAGTACTGTGGTTACATGGAAGGCACAGTTCCCACTTCTGCTAGTACCAAAGTGGGAATTTTCAGACAAAAAGATTATGGTATGCATACCAAGTACAGGCATTTCCTTGCTTAATTAAGAATTACGTTTCCATGTCCCATCTTCTGGTCCCCATTAGTGCAGAAGCTCCGCTCAGCCACACAGGTCCTGCAGTCCCGTGATGGCCCTCTGCCCCCATCGGTGTTGTCAGTGTTATAAAAGCAGGTTTGGTAGCAAGTATGATTTTTTGATAAAGCGTATCCAGCCAAGCACTGTCACTGCACAGTAATTAAAGATGTCTTCCTATTACACTGAAGCTCTTCTTTAAGTCTTTTTGTGCCTAACAATATACCTCAGAAATCAAAGAATTTATCTTACACCTTTCCCCACATGTTTGCACTAAAGAATAGTTGGAGCATGCACTCTCCACGTCAATTATTCCCCCTAAATTACTTAAAGATCATAATTTTTTTTTCTAAAGTTCTTGAAGAAATAATTAATTTTTAATGAAATTATTAGCAGTTATTATCTCTGATAAGCATTAGAGCCATTGAGAAGAAAATGACTGAAAGATGCATGAGGGGCAGGATTTTTACTGTTAAATTACTTACCTGGATTATAGGAAGATTTAGAGTCCCCAGGAGAGCCACAGTGTATAAGGTAATGTAAATGTACACAACAAAAAGCAGACCAAGTTTTTCATCTAAATAAGACAGGTGAAAAAGACCAAAGGAAGTCTCATTACTGTACCAAAATCTTGAGTAGGGCAAAAAGGAAAAGAAAAATTATTTGATTTTGTTCACGACCGGAGAAGAAAACTACAGTAATATTAAGGAGCCACCCACTCCTCATTAAGCTCATTTGCTTCACCAGTAATCCCTCCGCTAGTGCAATGTAAATTGAACCTGACTAGCCCCTCACCCAGCCTCGAAGCGTCTTTCTGGAAAATCCTTGTGGTCCAGTCTTCGAGTAAAAGTGGGCAGTGGGACCATAAGTGCCACCCCACAGAAATGGTTGTGGGTTCAGCAGCACCGCTCCAGAAAAGTGAAAACTACCCAGTGTAGAAGGGTGGCTGCCGAACAACTCACAATTTCGATGGAAAATAAACACCTTTGGTCCATTAGGAAACAGGGGCTTCTTCCTCACATCAAGCTACAAGCCAGTTCTCTGGCTGGAAATTCCAGCTGGGGAAGATTTTTGGGAAGATTTTTAGAAAGATTTTAGAAATAGGCATTAACAAGCCTATCTCCATCAGGGATCCCTGGCTTGTTGTTAGCCACTTGTCTTCTCTAAAGTTGTATGTTGACTTGTTTGTATCTTTACAGAACTCTGTTCAGAACTGTCAAAATTAATTCTTAAGAGATATGCTTAGGAAATTTTGTCCCTGTAGACTCTGTTCTCATATAGCTTCTACTAGATTATTTCAGGCAACTGAACAAAGTTTTCCATCCTTTTCAATTATTCATTTTTTTTTCCTGAGATGTTATTTATACAGCAGTGTACACAGTGCTTTGCAGTAAGTAGGTATGTCAGGCAAAGAACAATGTCCTCTCGACAGCCTTTGCAGCCCAAAGAAATGAATAAGGTACAGAACAAAACAGAATAAGGAGGCAAGGTCACTGCAGTTCAAATATTTCACAGAACAAAAGCAATGGTAAGAATGTTTGAAAAAAAATATATATATTTGTCACATTGAGTAGGGTTTGTTCACCTAACTTTACACATCTGTAACACAAGGATCCATGCCTGAGCTCACCACTGGAGCTTCCTCTCTGTTGAGAAACAAGTGGTTTTAGCGCTGAGACTCATCTAATTTGGACACCTTTAGGGAGAGAGGAATCATGCTGTACGCTCCACCTAGCATATCAACAGTCTCTCCATCAACTGTAACATAGCCAAGCTGGCCAACTCAGATGTGGGCATCTACATTTAGTTAGATGATACCAACCTAGTATTCTAGCCACATGACAATATCTCTTTTAGAGTCCTTTGTAAATGAAATTTCTGCTTGACAAAGCTTCAAGCAGTGGTTCCCCATTCTTTTCCTCTGGGGGAGAGCTTTTTTTAAATCCCCCATTCACAAACATTTTTTTCCTGGAGATAATTGCCAGATTACCTCAACTAAATCAGCTGTCTCGTAGGCTGCACTCTAAATCAGACTTGGTTATAGGAGCCTGTTTTTTAAAAGCTGTCTCCAGATATTTTTTTCTTTTTTGTTGTAAATAGATTTCTGTGTACATGTGGTTTACAGCCCTGCCATGCAAAAGGCTGAGTCAGAGCAAACTGAAGTTGACCTGACTTAGCTTTTTACATGACTGATCACAACAGGGGATGAGGTAACTAGGGGGACACAGAAACCTTTTAAGGGTGTCTGTAACTTGTAGACCACTCCACAGCACCATTTCCTCAGCCACCCTTGCTCCCACTCCTGTTTGACATGATCACCCACTGGGCAGGAATGACACAGGCAGGCACCCAACAGGGTTTTGCCTGGCCTCAGCCCCCACCCGACAACGCTCACCTTCGAGGAAGAGCGCGCAGTGCGGCACAGAGAGCACAAGTGCACCAGATGCTGAGCACCTCTGGGTCCCTGCACCAGCGAGGAAGGCTGAGGATGCTCAACACTTGGTCTCACACTCAAGGCTACGAATGTTGTTGCTAGAGAAAACACTTTTTCTCTTCTCCTGCAGGGACTGCGCTGGGAGAGTTAAGCCAATTTTGCACCGGCACTGAGCGGCTATGAGATTGCAGCAATTCGGTGGCAGTCGTTACTGAAGCCCATTGATCTGGAATGGAAAGTCCTGCCTCCCATTAACACTGCTAAACCTGAATCAGTTAGTGTCCTATATGAGACATCCTTTGTTTTTCTATTTAATAATTTCAGTAACTCTGCAATATGAAACTTTCTCAATCCAGCCCTTGTGTGTGGGAAGGTGTGAATATTTCCAGCTCATAGTAATGAATGCTTTGGCACAGGCGGTTGCAGCAAGCATAGGACTGTGAGCACCGCTTCCAAAGCCCAGCTCCAACGTGCTTCTCGCTACACCCCAGCGCTAATGCAATTAGCTTTGCTCTGTGTGTGTGCGCCACGGTGAGATGACACAGGCAGAGTGACAGAACAGTACTCAAAAGACCCTGACATTTATCTGTGCTTTGTTACATACTAAAAATTAATTGCATCCTTTACACTAGGCTCTTCAGTCTGAAAAAGGCAGTGCCTAAACATTTGGGACACCCATGACAACACAGCAACCCTCTGGGTACTTTGGTGGCACAGAAGAATGTACCCAGATCAGCTCAACACTGGTCACCCCTGGCAGGACATGGGGCAGAAGGCAGCAGGTATGGGTGCTGCCTGCTCAGTTCCCCAGAACAAAACCTCTCTCGGCTGCATTCAGGAGGAGTTTGAATTCTCCATCTGTTTTCAACATACACATTGCCTTCCTTTTCAGTCCTGAAGCCAGGCTCCAGTGGAGACCTGGAGCAGCACAGACAGTATAAAACACTTTTGCTTTGCCTTTTCTGTGACTACCCCATGAATGCATTAACATGTTTAGCATTTTTGCTGCATTATGGCAACACAGAAGTGTTGATGCCATTTAAAATTGGTCCCAAGTAACTAATGAAGTTATTATATGTTGCCATGGTATGCAAATTGAATTGCAGCACAAAACCTGTATATTTAGCCCATCATATTATTTCTTCTAAAATGAAGCCATACGTTTCAAATTTTAAATACATAGAATGAAAAATGTAAGTTAAGGGGGAAAAGCAAAGTATCAGCTAATGAAACAAGTTGATAATAGTTTATTGTGCATGGTTTGATTATGAAAAGCACATTTTTCTAAACAATACAGTACATACTAAAACTGAATAGATATAGATGTTAATTGTCGTCTCCATTACAAAGATAGAGCTAATGCCAGGGATTTGAGACAAACAGCACTTAACCTCCTGAACCCCAGATGAAGAGGGAGATAGATGTTTGCTTTTGATCATTCTGGTCTTTTCATGATCTGAATCAATAAGTACCCCTTATAGCTTTGAGTCATGTTTCTAATTAGTCAGCCTCTTGGGCCTGGTTTACAAAATAAAATATAAATCAACGCACATTTGTAAATTCCAACAAGCATTCTGGGCCAATGCCATCTCAATAAAATAATTAAAATGCCACCAGCCTGTTAACTTGCTCTCATCTCTGCCAAAATATATACACTGTCAAATGCCAACTCATATTTGGAGTGGTAAGGAAAAAGGTATTTTGAAGCTGCAATAGCTGTAATAAATACAAGATATAAAATACTAGGTCTTAATATAACCAGTTAAAGCTTCACCGTTCTTTGTTAGCGCAAGGTTCTGCAGAAAGAGAACTGATGAGGAATGCTGTTGAATGTGAAGATATGTATGATCCAGAAAGTACTCAGTGAAGCTCAGAGGCAGCTTCTCTAAGTCAAATGCAGCAGGTAAGCTCCACATTACAGAGAGAAATATGTACAGTGCCACATTGGGGCTTGAATTTTACAAAGACAACAGCCTGTGTGGGACCCTCCCTCACTGGGGAGCATACAGGAGACAAATTGTCCATTAGCAATATGATTAAATTTCCTTTCTTTCACTTACAGTTCAGTTATGCCTCGTGTGTACTAGGACAAATGTGTAAGGACAAATTATCAAAAACAGCCTCTGAAATCCCATCTGCCCCTCTCTGCGTTCCCAGCTTTGTGTACACGCTGTCGCTTGCTGCTTCCAACAAAGGGCTAGATTTGGGTCTCATCGATACCAGCAAAGGAAGGGAGGCAGAAATTAGCACATTTAAAGCAGAAGCCAAATCCCTACAGCTCCATATATGCAAAAGAAGGGACTGGAATTTCCCCCTGATGGGTTTTCAGTGAACCAGTCAGGTGAGACACGTGCCACACATCAAAGATCAATTAATTGAATATCTATAATTATGAGGAAGTGATAAAGTCACTCAGGCCCATCAACAGTATGCAAGACTTGAGAAAGACTCCTTAAGTAAAGAGAAGTGAAAGATAAAGACGCATATAGGAAATAAGATAGAAATACATTTTTTTTGCCAGAATAGATAATACCAAACTGTCCTGATATTTTGGGGGTTTATATGGTAATTGCTGATGAAATGTCCTATATTCCATTTACCTAAATTTATGATAATCAAACATATGGTGCCATATGAGAAATAGTTAAGCTGGCAGAGACCGGCATTGGTGTAAGAATCATAACTTTGCTCAGAAACTGACTGGGATGGTAATGGGAAAAGAAAGAGGAAAGTTACTGGTGGAACACCCAAAACACAAGTCTTAGGGTGGAGTGTGCTTAAAATTTTTGCTAATGCTACTGGCACAAATGTAAGGATGAACAAAGTGAACTGGGTGCTTCTGTCACCCCACTGGGAAGTACCAGTATTGTGGGGGGGTGTTGTGGTTTAACCCCGGCTGGCAACTCAGCACCACACAGCCGCTCGCTCACTCCCCCCACAATGGGACGGGGGAGAGAATCAGAAGAGTAAAAGTGAGAAAACTCGTGGTTTGGGATAAAGACAGTTTAACAGGGAAAGCAAAAGCCATGCATGCAAGCAAAGCAAAGCAAGGAATTCATTCACTGCTTCCCATGGGCAGGCGGGTGTTCGGCCATCCCCAGGAAAGCAGGGCTCCATCACGCGAAACGGTTACTTGGGAAGACAAACGCCATCACTCCGAACATCCCCCCTCTTCCTTCTTCCCCCAGCTTATATACTCAGCATGACGTCCTATGGTCTGGAATAGCCCTGTGGTCAGTTGGGGTCAGCTGTCCTGGCTGTGCCCCCTCCCAGCTTCTCGTGCCCCTGGCAGAGCTGAGAGCTGGAAGTCTTTGGCCAGCCTAAGCACTACCCAGCAACAATTGAAACATCAGTGAGTTATCAGCATTCTTCTAGTACTAAATCCAAAACACAGCGCTGTGTCAGCTACTAGGTAGAAAATTAACTCTGTCCCAGCCGAAACCAGGACAGGGGGATTCAAAACAGCACAAAGGAAAAAAAGAATTACTTAAAGACCTGGAGGAGAGGAACAGAATAGTAAGATAAGTGGCACAAAAAGCTTATTAGGTTTGGGGAGGGGGGGAGGAAACAATTTTCTCTGTAGGCTACTCCAAGGCAAGTCTTAATTCTGTAATGCCTCACTCCTCACAGAAGTTTTAGCAACCATCACCCACGGTTTATCTCAGCACCATTAATTTTTAAATAAAAGTGAGATAAAGTGCTCAGCAGAGATCTCTGTTGTTCTGCGTCTGTGTTTCATCAGGATCAGAAGCTGACCCCCTTTCTGGGCTGGGGGCAGCATCCCTGTTTTAAGGCCAGGCTGCAGGAGCCTGGGGGAAACCTGGGGGGGGGGGACAGGCTCTCCTGTGGCAAGTAGGTCTGCGTGGGCCACCGAGCTGCTTCCAGCGAGAACCGAAGGTGATGCTTCTAATACACATCCCAAATGTTCAGTGAGCTTTCTTTTTGGCAGACTTTCCTCTTTCTTTTTGGCAAACTGTTCTGCTTTCTGCAGTAATGCCTCAGCTTTGATCTGAAAGCCCCAGGGCTGGAGAGCTGGGAGCACTGGAAGGATTCAGGCAGCACTAACATCAAAACCCCCTCCCCTCTCAGAACACCTTCAGCGCTGGTCCCAAGTGGGATTTACTGGGTTGTCTTGTCAATGTGCAGAGCAATAGGAAATGAAAGGAACAAAGAGGGACATGGTCTTGCTGGAGGTCACACTCATTTCAACATGGGTGGTTTCTGCATGGGTGGTTTTGGACACAGAGGCTCACAAACAATTTTAGTCAGGTGCTGGTTTGCAATCAGTTTTAAAAAATAATTGCTGTAGTGAATGCCAATGAAATCAAGCAGCTCTACACTGGAAGTAAAAGTCTGGGGAGTTGGGACAGGAGCTCTGATTTTGCCCATGCTGATGACCAACAAATCGGAGACTGCGTGGCTACATTTTGTCACCCCAGCATAAAGGCCCACAGGAAGCAATGTAACAGCCACTGTTTGGAAGACAGGTAGGTGAGGATGTCCTTGACAAGTAGCACCCCTTATTTGGACAACCCCAACCTGAGCAAAACCCCAAGCTGGAAATCCCTCTGTTAATATTTTATGTATATCAACTTCATTTACTCACATTAATTCACATGTCCGTCCACACTAAGAAGCTTAAGAATTTCTAACCATTTATTTGTTTGTAGAAAACCATGTTTTTGTAAGCACACTAAGAGCAAGAGTACAGTAACGGGTTTCTAGGTCCTTGGCCTTTGGTGGACTGTGTTGTGATAAAACCAGTCCTGCTCAATGCCTCAGGAAGTCATGATATGATCAACTTTATGGATGATAAAAAGGATTGGTTTCTTCGTTGCATTGTTCTCCTGCTCTGAACTTAGGGAAAGACATAGAGAACCAGAGGAATACAAATTGCATCTGTTTCCAACTCTGGCCTTACTGCACTTCAAAAACAGGCAAAGCAGAGATGTCACCCAGTCATCACAGAAAAGGGAAGGCAGTGTATCGCTTAATGGCTAATTGAGTAATCAATGTGCTTCATTGCCTTAAAAGACTATAACACTTAGGTGAACTAGTGAAATTTAGGACAAGAGGAAGCCTTGCAGCACTGGGAGGATGAGGGAACTCAGCCTTCTGTAGGATTAGGCACAAGAAGTTACAGAGGGTATAGGAGGATTTTGCCTCTCTCATCCTTTACCCATCTATCAGAATGCTGCTTTAATCTTGGTTTTCTCATTTTTAAATTGCTAGAATAGGATTTTAAAGGCTCCTTATTTCCTCTGATGCAATTTTCTGCAAATATGAATGATTGTATATCTTTTCTAATTATCATTGTCTACAACAATAATTTCAAAGACTAAATACCCTTACGCATCCACAATTAAATTCAGTTTCAAAAGCTGGAGGCTGCTGATGTTATACGAATAGGACAGAAACAAAAATTAGAAGCCCCTCAGCTTATTTTTTTCCAGATCTACTTGTGGGCAATCTCAACCAGCACCAATGTACACCCCGCTGATTCCTTGAGGACAAGGAGTTGTCAGTAGCAAAGAGAAGATAAAAATGTCATCTGAGTTGTCCCTCTCATTTGTAAGATTGGCAGAGTGGCTTAGACCATCTGTCGCAGGGCAGTGATAACTATTAGGTTGAAAACAAACATGGGACCATGTGAAGCTGACAAGAGAATAAACTCTCTACAGAAGGATGGGTTACGAAATATTTTATGTCGATGTTGCATTGAACATATTCAGCCAGAATAAATAGAGAAATTAGACACTGAAGCTAAACTTATATTTATTTTTATACTGGTGATAAACACAGATTTAAATAAATATCAAATACTGGCAACACCCAAAGCAATTGGTTTTCTTCTTGAGAAGAGGCCATGTTCTGGTCTTTTGCCTAATGGCAGAGACTGGGCAGAGACTGTAGGCCACTCCTGCATGGTGGAATGCCCTTAAATGCCAGATTCTAAAAATCACAGACCTTCTAATGAGTGCAAAATCTTTATTCCATGGCTGTAGTTGCATATGCAGTTTTCTATTACTCTAGGCACAAAATTAGCAGTACAGTTGTGTATGTCTTTTGTATCTTATTCCTAAAGATAGCTCAGTCTAGCCTGAGGCTAAGTTTTTTGAAACAGTAAAATCACTTCCCATTAAACAAATGTATTTTTAAGCTGTGATTAAGCTAAATAGAAACAAGCAAACAAGAATCTGATGTAAATACAAATATACTAAGTGGAAAATATTCAAAAAGCACATATATACCTTAGTATCTTAAGAAATTATTTGGGGATTCTTTTTGTTGTTTCTTAAGTACTTTAGGTGCCCAAGTCTCTGGAAAATTAAACCTAGATACTGAATGTTTTGTAATGTTTAGAAGTGAAGCACGGGGAGGTGAGATGAAAGGGAGGAGTTTGGATAGCGAGGTGGTGAGAGTGCTGTAAACACTGGGGAATGATTTCTTATACGTAAATAAAAGCTTTGTTGAACAACTACCAAATTACTTCTGCCACAGAGCAGGAGTATCGGCAGCCCTGAGAGGGCATAGCAAGTGTCTGGGGATTGCACGTTAAGGACGGTACTTCTGCCTACACGCACCCAGGCATGACCATAACCTTGCTCCTGCTTTCAACCTGGACCTCTTCATGGTCTTCTATGAGAGCTGGTGTCCAGGAACCTCAAGCACAGGAGCACACCAACACCTCGCAGCTCAGCCGCTAATCCTCTCCCCTTTCGCCCGGCTGCAATGAGCCTGAAGCCCCTTCTGCTCATCACACAGGGTGGCCCTGAGACATCAGGGGCCTGGTCCTACATCGCTTTCCCTTGGGACCCGCCTTGTACATTTTTTTATAAATACTTTTATTGCTAGAGGCTAAAAGTCCATTATTTGCCTTCGGACTGAATAGCAAAAAGGTAGCGTTTCATAAGATACGTGTTTCATTCTTCATCAGAGGCGGATAATGGCTGGGAAAATTCTTTGATACTTTAAAATAATTAAAACAGTCTGGCATGCAAATGTCAAAATGGAAGAAATATAGCAGAAAATGGAGGAGAAATGGCCAGATCTTCCTATTGTCACTTGCTGTACATCTCAAAAGATAGCTGATTCCCAGCTCTGTATGGGTTCCAGCATTCAGTGATTTATTGGGTAATTCAGCATTTGCCAGTATGTCTTGTGCTAATTAAATGCATCGCACTCTATTCAGAAATGTCACAATTGATTTGTCTTCTGCAAGCACTGACTTTATTTCAATCTTCTAAAACAGATTTTATGAGCCCCAGATAACTTATCCTGGCACATTCATCTCCCAGGGCAGCTTCTGCATCTGAGGGCAGTATGGGAAGAAACCAACAGTGAACATCCAATACAAATGTCTTCTTTGGACAGCTTATTTATCTGATATGTGCTGTATATCCAGGAGTGGGTAGCCTATATAGTGAAATTGCAAGCTGCTCCATTAATGTATAAAAACACTCGAACATGGCAGAAATTAATATACAATATTGGCAGATTTTATTGGTTGATAGACTGAGCCAAAGAGCCACGCAGATTGAGAATGCTGTAATCTGTAACAAGGTGTTTATTTACAAGTGGTTTTGTGACTGAATTCGGCTATTAACTAAATTGCTTCAAGAGGAAATGAGCATAAAATAGCTCACTCTAAATATAAGATGCCAAAGCATGCTTAGTATAATATGCAGAGTCTGAGGACTATTCTGTCATTTTAATTCAGTGCTTTTCCCCCACACGTTATGCATTACCGAATGCTGAGGGTGAATTGCAGCATTTTGCTACTCAGCCATGGGGAATACAGTTACAGTGTATAGCAGAAAACTGCTTTTTCCTGAGAAAGTACAATTCCTGTCACGAAATTGTCATTGAAGATTAATCAGAATTGAAAATCTGTGATGCAAAACAAGAAAGAGTGCTTTTCACATCACACAGGAAGAAAAAAATTACCCATTTTAAGGCAGGGAATGATTATTGAAAGAGGCAGCAGGAGGGTCACCAACACAAATATTTTGAGTATTTTACTAGAAAACAATAATTTTCTATTACTGTTACTTCTGTCCCAGACCCTTTACTTCTTAGACTCTTCTGCGACTCTTCTGTTCCAGAGAGGAACCTTGCTGCCTTGACGTGAAACTTTCCGGCATAGGCTCGAATCAGTTAAGCACAGTTTGAATTTGTCATTTGTCACACTAGCAACTGAATGTTGCATTTGTAGCAGTTTGGTGTGTATAGCAGAGGGAGGACCCTGTGTCTATTTTTGCTGCACAGGCTTCTGCTGCTGGGCCCCAACCAAGGATACCTACTATAAGTGGCTGTGTGAGATACTGCAGCAATGATGACATTTAACTGGAAGACAGTGATTCACACAGTTTACTCCCTGGTGTCAGACGGTGGTTCTTTACATGCTTTCTGAAGAAAAGCCATTGCAATGGCCATGAACGTGGTCATTTGGCCATGGGCTGTTCACCTTGCCAAAACATGGATGAGTGTTGAGTAGAACTGGACGGTTAGTTCGAGGTTCTTGACCATTTGTAAGTCTTTGTTGTCTCCTCTTTGATGGCTTGTGTGGGAAAGTGAGGAAACACCTTGTATGAACTGAAATAGAAAGGAAAGTCTTGGGTTCTTTATTCTGTGACTCCAGGCAGCCCTATTACACACTTCTTCTCATAAACTCATCAAGCTCAGACTGATGAAACTCTCTCTTATGTGAGGCGGTTCCAGAATCTCACCAACAGTTAGGAATGTTTTTCTGCTAATTTCCATCTTAAAATGTATATTTATTTGTTCTGTGCTTATTTGATTCTTTTGCTTAAGTAGCTCCGTAGCTCTTCTATATTCTGACTACATATGTCCCTTATGCATTTATAGAGCACAATCACACGCTCTCCCAGTTTCCACCCAGCCAGTCTGCTAAGCTGTACCAACCAAATGTTTTAATCTCCATTCCTCTGGTCATCCTTGCTCCCTGCACCCATTCTAATTTTAATTCATCTTTCTAGCACACAGATAGCCAGAGCTGTTTCCAATAATCTATATTGTGTGATGGCTTTTATACTCTCCTCTTTTTTTCTGAAAATGCTTTGTATGCTACATTAGTATCAAATTTGAGTTTTTCATACTTGCATGATAATTATTGCTTACAGCCACTCTGTCATTGAACAAAACACCCCAGTTTTCTTCTCCTTTTTCACTTCAGACCAATGAATTCCCAGTTTACCTGAAAAGATTGTGTTACTCTCCCTTAAGTGCAATTACATTTTACCCAATTTTCTATTACTTAATATATTTCAGTCCTTGGGTCATCCAGTTCTTCACGAAGTTCTGATTTGTGGCTCTACACTATTTTCTGGTGCAACAATGGTCTCGCTTTTGAGGATGACATCATACATAACGAGAAATGCTGCAAGCTAGGAATATTGCCTACTTACTATGTAATTGCCATTTGTTAGTAGAGAAAGCAAGTTCTACAAAGGGATTCCTTTTTCTATATTCAGAATGTATTTCATATCAAAACCACAAATATACTATTTACATGAAAGAGGAGAAAATTACGTACCGGAAGACATCTTTGCTGCAACCATATTTTAGTATTGCTTTATTTTTCCATGTTGCTGATAAAGAAGGGTGCCGTGTAAGTAACCGTCCATTTACTACTAAAAGGAACGTTTGCTTCAGTAATAACGGGTCAACTTTTGTCTCCAGAAGTACTTTGGGATATCATTACTGCAAAAGGCTGAGATTGCTCACAGAAAGGCAATATTTTCAAAACCACAGGTTTTCATAACTGACTCTTGGAAAGTAAGAATTAGTGTTTTGGCATAGCCTTAAAAGCTGGTATTTTAGAAAACTAAGATGAAGGAACAAATCTGGTTAATGAAGAGAATCCTATCACATATGGAAACTTAGCTGATTAGTGGAGTCATGGAATATGCTTCCATTTCAGCAGGAAAACTGTCTGTCAGTTATGGGGTTGTGTTGATCCAGAAAGCTCAAATCTAACACAGTATCTGGTGTTCTGGTAAGTTTTGCTTTCAGCTGCAATTGCCAAGACACTCTTTCAAATTACCAGTTTTAGGTCATGCAGGGAATCAGTGCCCCGGGGTAACTTCCAGCGCACTCGCTGCTCTTCTGCCAAACAAGATATCATGGACTATTCCAGCTTACGCTACCGTATCTTTAAACATTAATTTTTACCACCAGTGACCACATTTTCAGAAAGGGCCTCCAAATTTGCAAATTGAGTTTAATGTCCCACCTGTTGCGTTTACTCAGTCTTCTGCTTTCACAAACTGGGTGATGGCAAAGATGTGGCTGAGTGAGATGGCTGAAGGTTGATACTCCTCATCTACTGTATGCAGTAGTGAATGCCATGTTTAAATGTGACTTCCCTGTGTGTCTAGCTGAAGACACTGACAACAGTGTCACTTCTTGGTCTGCCCATGGCACAGGTCAGCACTTTCCGGGGAGGGACGGATGGCGTCTCAGTCTCTGAAGAAAGAACATCCTGATTCACCCTACTGTATGAGACTTCTCTCATTTCTTTTAAACTTAACTCCTTGCTTGAGCCTATTATATTGCATACAGGGGGAAAAATGGGGCTTAGTCCAATTAAATGTTCTAATCAGAAGTTAGACTAAAAGTGTACTGTTAATGCCTGGAAGATAAAAGCAATGAATCTCGATTTCCCTGAGCACCTTCTAATGGGACAGTTGCTAATGTAGCTGCTTTTTCTTCTATGAATGCAAAGCTGGTGCACTTCTTTACAAATATTTCCCATTCCTTTTCCTGCCAATTCATTCCCATTGGAGTAATTGGCAAAACTCCCATTGATCGCACAGGCAGCATGATCAATGCCTCCCGTTACTTGGATGTTTGTCTTTCTTTTTAGGAGATATTTGGCTGAGTTTCTTCCTACTAGAGCACTCGTACTGCCTACTTGAAGGGCTTCCCTTCATGGCACTGTCACAAATGAGGATGGTCATGTAACAAAGGTGAGCAAAACCTTGCTTCTGAGTCTTTCCAGGCAGTAAGTCTAGAGAAAGAGGCAGCTAGACGGGTGACAGCATGCACATCAACTGTTATTTAGATTAAAAACTATGTAGAAAGAACTTGGTAGGGAGGAAAGCCTAGCTGCTGACTTGCAGGGCACATGCATCAAAGACAAGCCTTTCATAGAATCATAGAATTGTTTAGATTGGAAAAGACCTCAACCGTTAACCTAACCCTGCCATCCCACCACTAAACCATGTCCCTAAGCACCTCATCTACCCCGTCTTTTAAATACCTCCAGGGATGGGGACTCAACCACTTCCCTGGGCAGCCTGTTCCAACGCTTAACAACCCCTTCAGTGAAAAAATTTTTCCTAATGTCCAGGCTAAACCTGCCCTGGCACAACCTGAGGCCATTTCCCCTCGTCCTATCGCCCGTTACCTGGGAGAAGAGACCAACACCCACCTCACTACACCCTCCTGTCAGGCTACTTTTCCTGCATTTCTGCATCTTCTTTTTGCATTCCCTGTCTCTTAGGGGTGTCCCAGTGGCTCCAGGCCTGAGTGCAGCTCCCCAGGGCAGGTTGCACTGTGCCATCCTGAGCACGTTTCTTTCCAAGAGAATGAATTTTCACTGCATGAGAGACAGACACGGAAGGCAAGGAAGAATTCTCTGTAGGACTATGCAGCACTGTTCTGCCCTTATTTTTATTTGGACCCCTGTCAAATAAAAGCAAGCATTTGCTGTCTGAGCTGGGTCCTCTCACTATGGCAACAAATGCAGAGTTTAGAGAGCTGGAGCACCTGGAAATGGAAAACAGGTTACCGAGAAATCATGTAATTAGGACAGTGTCCCTGAGCCTGCATTTAATGACTCCTTGACGCCCCCGTCCCAGAGGCGCTGCTGCAGGATCCCACGCGGCGCGGCACGCTCCCAGCCTCCTCTCCACCCACCCACGCAGCCCCGGCGCCTGCACCAGGCAGCCTCCGCGCCGGCTGAGTCAGCACGCCTGCCGCCCGACGGAGGAACCCGCTTGCCCTGGCCACTGCCAAGCTCCTGCGTGCTCCCCATCTTCCCCGGGGTTTCTGAGGAGAAAGGCAAAAGTGCCTTCTCCTCCCAGTCAGTCTTGGAAGGCAGGCGTTCGTCCCACAGAAGCGAGATGACTATGTTTCTCTCATTTGCAATTACAATACAGTTCTTAAGCACCACATTTTAATGCAGAAGTAAAATAAACAATAAATCAACAAAAGCATAGTTTGTTAGTTGAGAGAAAACTACTAAATTCTGCCTTTGCTGCTCGCTCTCTGGAATATGACAGAATCCAGTCAGTCCCTGGGTGCCAAGGATTCAAATAAAAAACATATACATAAAAACAGACAGCTACTCCTAGCAGAAAGCCAGGATTCGTGCATGATAGACTCTAGAATAGATATTACTCAGTAGCTGCATCTGCTGAAAGTCTGGATCTTTCCCTGGAATCTGTCATCTTACCTTCAAGCCACAAGCTGAACCAAGGGGTTTCTTAGGGACCGGGAGCTTGCATCTGGTGTGAGGGTAAAGGTGACCATGGGTGCTCAGGTGAGCCGAGACTGTCAAGTGCAGCCAAGGCACTGAAAAATTATTAGCCGAATTTCCAGAAGACCACCAACCGTAGAATAATTTGTGCTTCTGGCTATGGACGACCTGCTCCACTGAGTTTATTCAAATTGGCTGTACACAACCAAATGTGCTGCACTTGGCCGAATCTGGCTTCCTGATCAGTTTGCAGCACGAGAAATTACATACAGAAAACCGCAAGCAGGCGCTTGTCCTGGGCATGGGCCAGGGTTATTGGAAGTGGCCTCAAAAGGCATTGAGGAAACTTGCTGTTTCCATGAACCCTACACGTGTTTCCCTCTTCAGATCTTCCTCAGTCTGTTGTTCCTTTGCTGGTGGAAATGCTCCATACCAAACTTCTGCACCTGCCACTCTCATAAATTCCTACCTACCAGAAATACCTTCCCTTGGTGTAAGCATGACTGTTCACAGCGACAGGAGTCTGCAGAATCTCAGGCCAGGTTGAGAAGACACCGACTGTAGTTGATAGATGAGGTGGTTACCACCAGAAGCGCTACCCCAAGGAAGGGAAAAAGCAGCTGAACGCTGGTGACATCCTGCAGTCAAGTGGCAACCAAGTCGCAGAATATCAGTGTCGCTTGTTAATTGCCATGATTTGGTTCTGAGACAGCTGGAGGTCAGGAAGAAAGCAATTTGGTTTGTTCGATGGAAAATGAAAGCACTTCTGGAGTGTAAACCAGGAAATTCTTTTGAGTACTCACCTGGGCAAGGTCAGGCGGCCCTAAACTGCATCGTTTTAGTTGGAAAAGAGTTTTAACGAAGGAAGGATGCTGTGGCAAGTGTTAAAAAAATCCCTATTTAGGGTTGCCTGTGCCTGAAGTTTGAATGAGAATTAACCCTTTCAGTCTGGACAGTAGAAAGTGGAAAAAGCATTGGCAAGTTTGTTTCTCTCTGAGTTACTGTGTCGACTCTGGCAGGGAGTACGGTGACAAGCAGGAAGGACGGAAGAGAAGAGATGGTCAGATGTTGCCTAGAAATAAAAACAAAATGCTTTTTGCAGGAAGCCCAGAGAAATGAGTCAAACAGGGAATTGAGAGGAAGATTCAGAAAACAGATAACACACAAACAAAAAGAAAAAAAAAAAAGCCACTGACGCTTAAGAAGGAAGCAGGGAAAAACAAATAAGGGTGGAAAAGGACCTAAAAATTTACTGTGACCCAAGAAAAGAAAATAACTGGCCTCTTAGTAGAAACTGATCACTCAAACGGTCCATAGGTAAAAGAGGTTACAAGACAGGTCTGTATATCTTGCTGCGTCCTCAAGCTGCCTTCAGAAAATCAGTACGTGTCAACTGAAATGACACCAGTGGAGTTTCTGGCCCAAAGATTTCAAATGGTTGTGATTAGCTGGTTGTCGATAGCAGATGTGTAACTGAAGTAAAATCCGTTCTAAAGGGAAGCTGCGGGGGTATCATCAACAACAAATCACAATGAAACCCAAAAGGCGGAGGAATCATCCACATTGACTCAGTGATGTTTGAGGGATCCAACTCAGACCTGGAGTCCTGTTTTTCAAATTGGGAAGAAAAATATTTAGACCCACAACCTGGGAAGCCTCATAGCTTTGGGTATGAGCAACACTTGCATGAAGCTGGGCCAGCTGATCACATCCCACTTGAACAGCGGATTGCAGTGACAAATAGCGAAGACATCAGTGAAGTCCCTTATAGAATCCTAGAATTGTTTAGGTTGGAAAAGACCTTTCAGATCATCAAGTCCAATCACTAACCTAACCCTGCCATCCCACCACTAAAACATGTCCCTAAG
>BOSO01015720.1:0-20805 GCA_018403395.1 Gorsachius goisagi | reverse complement strand
CTTGAATAGTCTCAGCACTGCTTGGCAACAACTAAAAACATCAGTGTGTTATCAACATTCTTCTAGTACTAAATCCAAAGCACAGCACTATGCCAGCTTCTATGAAGAAAATTAACTCTGTCCCAGCCGAAACCAGGACAGCATGTGAAAAATGCAAAAAAGCATTTTGTAATAGAATTTCTATCTTTCTCTGGCTGCAGAGACACTTCATATGACTGGAATTGGTTTAGGGTTTTTTGGTTTCAGGAACAAGAAGAAAAGGTTGAGGTAATGTGAAAATGTGAGATGTGGAATGACCAGTAGGTTAATTGCTTCTTGAGTGATCTGTGCTATTGTCTTAAATCTGTAAAACAGAGGTGCTCTGGTAACGCAGTTCTTTTCAACTGAATTTCACCAGTTCATAGAAAATTTGAACTAGTAGAGAAGATACACAGTTGTCCATTCAATTACATTCCCCAGATGTGTTGCTGGTCCTAGTTCATGATACACAGTGGTTCTGCAAGGCAGCTCTGACCTCCTTCTTCGTGCAGTTGCAGTTGTGATGTGGTGACTGAGCATCTGCTGTATTAATCAGGAAAGATGGTGAGTCTGAATATGAGATGACCTCTCCCACCCATCCAAAATAGAAGGTTATAGACAAAAAAATATTTATTACGTGTCTTATCCCTCTTCATTTCCATCACTATCCCTCTCCTGCTCATGTACAATTTCTTGGTCATTTTCAGTCTCTTCCCTGCTCTCAACTTCTTTGAACTCAAACAAATCATCTTTGGTTCCACCCATGGAACATGAAATATGGAGTTTCTTAAAACTTTGAACTGCAACTCCTGGACTTATCTGGTACCATGCTGTCTAAATCCATCGTTGTGCCTGGTTCCATTATTTTTTCTGTAGGTGATCTGCATGATCACCTCTCTAAAGCCATTTTGAATATACAGACTTCAAATGGTCTTCAGGGGGCTTGTTTGCTAACATATGGAGCCACCTGCAGATGTGAAAGCCCTCCTACTCTTATGACCAGAGAACAGTATTAACTTCTCTGATATTTTTTTACTAGTGGTAGGTGCCCTCTCAATGTGTCTAGGACAAACATTCCTCCTTCTTGTTAATAGCACACCTGGTGGCCTATTCTGAGAAACGTTTAGTCAATCCTTCATTAAGTCTTTAGACATCCATCCTGGTTTTGACACCTAACAATTATTCCAGTAGGCAGCTGTTCCTTCGGCATTGTTTTACGCTTCGGAATCACATATGGTGGCAATTTCATCCCATCTGCTAACACTGCCAACATGACTGCAATGTGCATTTTTTCATTTCCCAAAGTTTTTTATGATGAAAAATTTTGTGCCTGTTCCTTGCATGGTGTAATTGGGTGATGTGTCAAAATAAACTGGAGTCTCATGGGCCTTACTCATTTGGCTCAGCAAGTAATTGCGATCTCTACATAATCCAATCACATACTGTTGGAATGCAGTGATTTTTCTAGTGAAGTTAGAAAGTAGGTGATGGTATAACAAAGTTCCTCACTGTAGGCAAAATCCATTGTGCCACATCATTTGTACACATTGACTATTACGCGCCTCGAATTCTCTCTATGGAGTGTTTTGTGCTTGTGCTGTTTCTTGATCTTTCAGTTTAATGATTTCCTGTATAATGGGGTTTCTGTCTTTTCTTGGAGTATGCAGAAATTCTACAGCTTGTTCTTCTACTTTGTGAGAATTCTGGTTTGGGTACACTTACACATGTTATAAGTGTATATACTTATATACACTTTATATGTCATCCCAGCACTACAAATCTTAATATTTTTTTTTTTTCCCACAAGATGTACCACCAAGCTTAAAATATGCGTTAGATACCTTTTGGTACCTTCCCTGTTGCACTCATTTTTCTCATCTCCAGATGATCTGTTATTTCACACATCACTTATAAAATTCAGGGAGACTCATAAAACTGTGAAAGATCACTGTGGAGTTTTCTGAATTACAGTACATCACACAACTTCACAAGTCACTGAGAAAAACAGCTAACATGCTAACACCATGTTTTATTTAAACTTAGAGCTGGTTTGGGCATATTTGTGCTCTTTCTCCACTTAGGAGGCCTCCCACAGTGCACACTCACTTTACCTTCACTAATCCTAAAGGAAGATGAACCAATTTTTTAAGTTAAACTAGTTGAGATAAAAAAAAAAAATCTTCTTTTTTGCTTAATATGGTAACTTGAATTTAGCTTTTCTATTTTCAGCATTTATTCTAGGCTCCCTTTATAATGAAATGTTTTTTCCATTCTCTCCTGTAGTAGGTGACTAAAAAAAGTGGAAAAAGTTTCCCTCTTTAGCTGCCTGACTGTCCCCACTGTAGGAGTAAATGACTGCCTATATTAAACGCTAAACTTTTAGACTGTTGAAGTTAGATAGAATGAGGACAAACAGCTGAGAGCAGGGGTGCTGAAGGTGTGAACAGATTTTGAAAGATAAATGGCAAGGTTTGTTCAGGCAGCTGAAAGTTATGTTTTCTCAAGAGAGACAATTGAAAACTGCAGTGCCTCCTACCTCATGACTGATCCTGGCTACATGCAAATTGACCTCCAGATATAGGAAAGTCACACATTTACTGGGACTTGGGACTTCTTGGACTGTTATGTCTCCAAGGAGGCTACCAGAAGTGTTATTTTTCCATGTAAACTGCTGTGCATTGAAGAATGGAAAGGAGTGAGGACCTGGTGTCGTATGTCCCATGTCAATAATTGAATTGGGATATGGCACAGGGAGCACAAAAGTATTGTTAGATCACTTTAAATGTAGGCATTTGCTCCAAAGCCTTTGTTAATCAGGAGCCATTGCTTGACAGAAGAGCAATATACAGTTTAATCATGCCCCTTTCAGGAAAGGAATGCCTCTGAGCTCACATTGGGTTAAAAAATCGATGAATAGGTAACAATTTGCCTCTTTGAGATGCTAAATGTTTTGTATCTCTGCCAGTATGCTGAAACTCTGATTTGGGAAAGAAACACAGAGTCTGGCACATCACTTTTTATTGGTTGCCAGCTCTTGGTTTAGGGCAATCTGTAACCTCCTTCAGAGAGTGGGGAGGAAGCAACACCTGCCGTTCTGATTTGCATTGCAGTAGGTGGCAGGAGAATCTGGCTGCCACAAGGAAGGCGGCATACCAGAAACCCAGCTGTCCGGCTAGGTGGTAAGGCTGGACCCCAGGTCGCAACCATTTCTGTTCAGAAACCTCTCTGGCTTCCCATAAGTGAAAAGATATTGACCTTCCAAGGTTGGTTGTTCTGTAGGTACTTCTGAAATGGGTCTTGGGGTGATTTAAATTTTGAGTCAGATGGCTGCCCAGCTTGGTTTTTTTGGTGGGGTTTCTTGGTTTTTTTTTCCCCAATTGACAAAATGTCCTTCAGCTGCTTTTGTTTTGTACTTACAGCTAACTGGCCTGGGACTGAGCTTTTCAGAAAAAAAAAAAAAAAAACCAAACAAACTGGGGGAGGGCAGTTGTTGCATGTATTAGCAATATAAAGGAATTCTTCGCCCACCTGCTTGCTTGTTGTTTGCACATATTTTGCTCTTTCATGTGTTCAGACCTGTTTAGGCTGAATAGATATTGTCAGAAGCACAGACTTTAATAAGTTTTGGGACATTTTGCGAAGGGAGTTGATGCAGATCCCTACAGCAGTGCCAAATTTAGTAGGGGAAGAGAAAGAAACAGATGTGAGAGAGATACTACTGAAGTTATTGTGGCTGCCATCTCTCCCATCTCTTTTGCAGAGCATACATGCTCAGTTTTACATGGCAGATAATTGGAAGGCATCTTGGTGGACAGAGTACCACAACCAAACTAACCTGTTTCAGCTTCTCACGTAAAAAGGTCACCATCCCTTATATGCAACACCTTAAACAACAAAACTGAAAAATATCGTATTTAGTTTATTTTTAATTAAAACTTTGGATGCATACTGTTTCATGATCAATGGAAAGCTTTAGGCAAGTTAAAGAAGGAAAGGCTTTAACTCTTTAGAGAAACAAATTTAAAGAGAAAATTCTTTAAAAGTAGATTCCTTCCATTTTTCAAATCATGCAGGACTACGTTTATCCTCATTTCTCCATGTCCTTTGTTTCCTTTCTTCTTTCATTCAAGCAGTTTTTCTGCGTGGCATATACAGATCTAAAAGTGATTTGCCCCGTGAGTCATGTCCTGAACTTCCTAGGTATGAATGTGAACAAGTCCAAGGCACACATTTCAAGACAGTGGTACCTCTCTTGATTCCCAGAAGCCTGGGAATCTGGGTATCTGTTGCATAACTTGCTCAGAGTGGCAGGTTGGCAAATCATGAAAAGGAATAATCTGTTGCCCATATCAGTAAGGTTGACAAGTCTGTTAGGAAGTTGATTAGAGAATAAGAGATGAAATATGACCTTTCTCTAGTCCTCTAGGTATGGCTCAGAAAAGATGAAGATGCAGAATATATTAGGTTTCCTACAGAATCAAGCTCCAAGGGTAAGAGTCCCATTCACGCAAGCCATGTGCAGTACACTGGCCCATGAATGAAATTCTACCAGAGCTGAGGGCTGGGAAGAGGTCAGGCCACCCTCTGATACCAACAGCTGAGCCTCAGTACTGGTGGGACAAACCTTGTGTGCATTTTAAGAAACCACCGTGGTCTGAGTCCTTTTAGGAACCCTCTATGTCGATTTTTATTCAGGGAAATTATCACAGCAATTCTTACAGACAACATTTGTCTTAACTGAAGAGCTCAGTAACCTAATGATGCTCATTTGACAGTCAGGAAATCCAAGGCACACAGAGCTGAAGTGACTTATCTAAGCCTGTCTCTCAGCTATGTACAAAATTCAGACCTTCTGTGTTGGCCAGCCCTCACCTTGTTCAATCATCTGGTTTTCTATATCCTTCCGTCCTCACAAGCAGGGTGAACAGCATGAGATAGACTACATTAGGGCAGACAATTTTCTCCCTTCATACATGAAATAGCTGGTTCTTTTTTAACTCTCACCTCACTCATTGCAACTCTACAACCTCAAAACCCCACCCAAACAAACAAACAAGCAGCCAGGCCATGTTGTTTCTGCTCGTGTAAAGCAGAATTCATCTACAGCCAGGCTGTTGCTGATACATTTCTGCTCATCAGGATTGGGAAAAGGTGAAAATCTTAGTTGCTGATCTCAGCTCTAAATCTCCAAGCCCCAAAAGAATTTAAAATCTTCCATTTTCTTTCTCCATTTCTAAAAGGAACAGAGTTGTGGAAGGAGATCTGTAAATATGAGGAAGTGGGAAGATAACAGAATCATGGTTTCAGGAAAGGTTTAGGGAGTAATTAAGTGTTGAAATGTTAGGGTTTCACTGCCTTTTTCCTCCACTTGGACCTGTGGTTCTTTTCTTTTTTCTGAGTAAATGTATGCAAATTTATGCCAGGGTTTTGTGCCTAAATATATGCCAGTGTTTATTGCTTGGATGCCAGTAGGTTTGTCTATTGAGGCCTCCCAGGCCCTGTATTTATATACTTTGCACACTCTAAAGAGATCATAGCTCCTTGGGAGACACAGTGCTAAGATTTTTGTGGTGCAGAAAATAAAGAAGTAGTGGTAGGCCAGAGAAGATGTATTGTTAAAATTCCTAACTTCATTATGTGTGAGTCTACTAAATCTTTATTTTGAAATTCAGAAAGAGGAAAGATGATGCTGAATTATTTTCTTTCTCACTGGGAGCAGTCTCACGCTTGCTGCCTGTGCTTTGTAACGGCTGCATACATAGTTAAGCACCTTTCGCGTTTACAGATGCCTTTACATTTACAAATGCCTTTATCTTCAGAAGCATATTTGACACACTAGGCTAGCTTACAGTTTGAAAAGCCAGGGAATCATTCTGTGCATAGCTGAATACAGAACATTTGAAACAATCAATGACAACTTGCCAGGGCTTGGGCAGAACGCTACCTATTGTAAAAAGAGCTGTAGAGCAGGCTGTGAAACTCGAGTGGTCATCTGATAGGAAATGAATGCAACCAATCTCCAAGGAGCTAAGCAGATATTAGCAACACTAGTTTCTTGTAGTCATAGTGTTATTTATCTCCCTGCATTTGACTGTGCTTCTCATGTTCTACTTAAGAATAAACGGGTTGCTACTTTTCTTGGTCTTTATCTCTTAAATATTTCCATATCTAGTAAAATGGGATTTTTTTAAATATTAGGTTTATTTATAAAAATATGCTTTTTTCTGAATTTGTGAAATCGTAATAAAAAGCTACAAATACAGGTAGTTCCTGAATCATGTGACATTGGGCAGAATGGAAGGTGCCATCCTATTATATGAACATTCACAGATTTATCTTTTGCTATTAAACTGTTAATAGACTACAGCTACTAGAAGGAAACAAAATTAGAAGTTAGTGACTCGACTTCCCCATTCTTCTTTATTCTCTACATCCACCTAAAAAAGGTGTAATATCTCTGAGTGTGAGATGTAACAAGAGTGCTGATGTGTGGGGTTGTGGGTGTATTTTAGCACTGCTACAAAACCTTGTTTATTCAATTTACAGTGAATTGAACTGTTGCATTTCTTCATATTCAGTTGCTCACATCTCAAAAGCTCAACTTTCTGGCATTCTAGATATATCCATAAGATGGGGGGGGGGGGGGGAGGGCGGGAAGTATTTTTCCAAATCCAGTACAGATTTTGACATGCAACCCTGCTGAAATCCAGCATAAACTATTGCTTTGACAGCAACACATTTTAGATGAGTACCGTAAAGAATTAGCCCTAAATAAGCCTTCAGATAATCTGTATTATCATTAATCACCACTGAAATAGAACTGCTTCTCCAGTGAAACAAAGGAAACTAACAGCAATCCAAGATTCCTCCAGAAATATTATAGATACCGAAAAACAGTAAGTAGGGTGAATTCTCTTATATGTTTGAAATTACAGGCAGAGTAGTAGGATGCTGCACATAGGAGGAATGTTTTTTGTTGTTACCACATCTCTTCTGTTTTATTTTTATTATGTATATAATTGTATATTCACTGTATTGGTATATTTAATAAGTGTTACTGCAGTGTTAGTTACAGCAAAGTGCTCAGGGATTCAAAACACAGTGATTATGAATGAGATTAGGTGCTGCTACTAAAGGACTCCTATATTTTATTTCTTTGCAGTTTGTATGAGTATAATCTCTGGATACATAGGAAGTTATGACAAATTATCAGCAAAGATAAACAATGTGCAAATGCTGATTATATTTTTATGTTATCAGGGTGTCTAAAAATATGTAGTTATGTTTTCTAGTTTTTCACCTGCCACGTTATTTGATTTATAGACATTTGGGGGGGATTTTTTTTTCTCTAGGAATTGGTTTAAGTCATGGTGGTAGAGGAGGAAGAATTAAATGGATATAAATTTTTTTGTTCTGGTGAATTTCCACCAGAGATCTTGGAAATTATTTCATGGAACCTGTCTAAGTCTGCAGTAAACGATGCGCTTTTCTACCAGGTGGATGCTGAATTGATTCAAAGGTACTCAGCTGCTGCATCATCTTTATTTTCACACATCAAAGGTAGGCATATTGCAAGCAATTAATCATGTACTTGTTTATTGTTGTGGAGTAAATGCATTTTACACACCTTTTGTTGCTGAATTTAATTTAATTACAAATCATCCCTATGTGTATTTGTCATTTCCTTAGCGAACACAAAAAGGAAAGGATGAGAGAAAAAAACCAGCAAGTGTTTGCTTCTGTGATTCCGGTTACTTGTGAAACAAGGGGTATAAGATAGGTTACTTATCACTGGTATTTTTAAAACTAATTAACTACTAAAAGTATTTACAAACATATTTGGCTACTATTAGTAAAACACTTGTGTTTTACATGAAAACATTGAGTCAGTCATTAGAACCCAATCAGTCCCTTGTGAGGTCCCAGTTTCACAGGGTGGAGTTTATCCAGAACAGGCTGACACAGTGCTTAGTTGTCATTGGGAACACCAGGTAAAAAATAAGGGGGTCTTTACAATGATTCTTAAAAAACTTAATTTTACCTTTTATATTTTTTCTACCTACCGGTATTAGCATTAGTCCTTGCTAGTATTACTTTTTCTTTTCACAATCATCCCTCCAGACTGTTAATGGCTACGGCAATAGGTGTTATAGGGTACTTGTGTACCCCTGAAGTTACTCTTTGGGGTATGGATATGGTTTTCACTGCAGTGTATTTAACATGAATGTTAAAAGATATGCAGGTGCTACTCCATGGGAACTTTTCCATTGCCCACTGCTGTTTTACCGAGAATAAGAGTCAATGCACTTAGGTCTTACGTTGGTTTAAATGTGGCAGATGATAGGAATTCTTTACAGACACCCACAGGCAACAATACAATTTTCATCAGTTAAGACTAAAGCAAGGCTTCTATCTGAGGTCTAAACATCTTTATGGAACGACGAATCATGAAGTTCCTGTGTCATCTCATCTTCATAAAAAGTGAAAATTTATAGACAAGGGAAATTTGGAAGCCTTGAATATTAATGCCTTGTCAGCATAGCTGCGTCTGTAATTGCAATTTGAAAGTAATGCAAGGCCTTTTGGGAACAGAATTAATGTAGTGGGCAGAAATGTATGAAAAACTTTGTGACAAACAAAGATCATAATGTCCCCATTCCACTTTACCTTCCCTTCCCAAATTGCCTGGTTGGTCATGCAGTGTAAAAGTATTATTTATTTATATTTCCTGATAGATTTAAGTCTGGTGTTTTATTTTGCTCTTATAATAATGCAGTTCTTTAAAAAGGAATGGATAGGACCTTCTGAGTATTTTTTGCAAAAAAAGTTTAAAAAAGAAGAGGATGTTTTTGAGTGACATCAGCATTCACATTTGTATCTCTCAGTAGAGTTTTACCCACTTAATAGATAAGTCCATTTAGTTTATTTAGTCTATTATTTTAGTTTAGAAAATAGTGACTGTTTGATCACTGGAATTTGATCCTCTTCTTAAAACTGTATACTTACACTTTTTTAGGGGAAGGAAAAAAAAAAGAGAAGATTCTTTTTCCCATATTTTTTCACAGTAGTTTAACTTCCATGGAGATTTTGTTTCAGACACTTAAGACTCAAAGCCTTACAAAAAAAAAAAGGCTAAGATCTTGGTTAATATATTTGCTAAAATTGCAAAGAGTTCCAGCTTTTAAAAGCTCTTAGACAAAAGGACGAATTCTGCCTTTGGCCTCATTCTGTAGTATCAATGAATCCTTGCAGTTAAATTCTCTTATCAGAGTGAAAAATATGTTGTAGATGCTTCACACCAAAAGACTCATGTGTAGACTGTTGATCATAACAGAGAAATCTTGCATTATATTTATGCAGTATATGAGGAGGAGTATACAGATCCAAAGTACCAACAATGTGAGAAGGGTCCCAGCTGTAATGCCTTATGTACCATAAGTGGAATCTTGAAATTGAAATGCTGGATAACCTACATTAAGTGTTTGTAAAACACTGTGTACATTAACCTGGTTATAGTACTCAAGGATTCCTTCAGTCTTCATAACACTAGAATATATTATTGTAACACAGTCTAAAAAAATAGAAAAAATATTGAGTTTATTAGTGGCAAAATTCTGCACTTTGGGTAAGAATGTTAATGGTCATTTGTATGTGATGCACCACATGTTTCAATAAATGTGAGTTGCTGGTCAGACTATACAAAATTAAGAATCCATTAAAACTTCCATATCATCATTTCAGTTTTTCTAAAATAATGAAATACTTAACAACAATTTAACAACAAATATTTAGGAATGATTAAACTGTTTATGAACAAGGAAAGTTCTTTTGCCATCCTGTGCACCCTCCAGGCAAGATGAAGGTCTTTCAGATGTAAGCCATTCTCCTGCAGCAAGGATTTGATTGCATCAGACCTTGAGCCTCTGAATCTGGGTATCAGGCATCTTTACCCTCATTTACTCAGTGTCCTTGTTAGCACAGGAAGGCGCTAGAAGGAGGCAAGACTGGTGCATCACATAGAGGAAGAGAACAGCGTGGCAGAGAAGGGAAAGGAGCACTAAGTTCTAGTTTGGTGGTAGTTTTACATAATTTTAAATGTATACTAAGGCACCAGTTTTTATGACAAGGCACCATATCTTGCCCAGAAGCGCTAGCAAGCACATTGTCACTATTATCAGTTATATCTGACACTAACTAAACCTTACTTTACTCATGTCCTTGCAAATCTAGGTGTCAGCCAGAAACTACGAAGCTGTATCACCAGGCATCATCACATTATCCTCTCATAAAAGTCAGACACAAAAAGATGTAATGTGTGGAAACTGATTTGTGTTTTTTATGGTTTGGAAACTACTAAAAGCTTTCCAAAATCCCAACTCTCAGCCTTGTTGTATAGCATGATCTGACTATACAGGATTATTTTTTCTCAGCTGTGGCTTTATGACAGGGAATATATTTCAGAATTAGGTGGATTTAAGAATGACAGCAGAGTCTGATTTAGCTTAGGATGGAAGTTGCAGGCTTCAGCCACTGGGATTTATTTTAAGAAATGAACACCAAAATTATAGATTGTGAAGTATTATTGAAAAGTGACTGCTTAGAGGAAACAGACTTTTTCTACAGCACAGCAGAGCCCAGTTGATAGAGTAAAAAAGGGGGTAATATAAATATTGAACAGGCAAATTGGTATAAGATGGGGAAAAAATTGTTGATCCAGATCCTTTACCTGGAATAGGAAGTAAAGGTACTTTATTTTTTTCAAGATTGTTACAGAATACATCTGCATAGACATTTCACATGACAGCTGGGAGCTCCAAAGGAGGTCACAAAACCTGTAAAGACGTTACCTGGTTCCTGAACCACGCAGTGATGTGAATGTTAATCCTATCCCCTCCATAACACCTCCAAAAACGTCTAACACACGAGGGCTAAAAGAGTTCTAGACTTACCTTCCTTAGTCTTCCTTTCACCTACAAATACTTTCCCCACTGCCAAGGAAGACCTCTAAATTAGCAGGTTGAGTGCTGTACTGATACATGGTGTGGGAGGAGATTTTGAGAATATGACGGAATGTCTTTGTGCTTTCCTGCCATGGTAATGTGCACATGAAATATCTGATTAACGTCATTAGAATCTAAATATAAATCAAAACTTACTTTGCCAAGTCTGAATAAAAAGTGAGGATGCAGAGTGCTTGTTTTAGTGTAAATATGCAGCTGTTGGACTGAAACAAAGTTCATTCCACAACACTAATCTTTGTTTCTAACTGGAAACAAGTATCTGCTTAGCTGGAGTGGAAGTGTGCTTATCATTTATTGATCTGTAAATACCTTAAACTTTATCAGAGAATTTATGAATTTTTCTCTTTTTCCAAATACCGAATCTGGGTCATGAGAATGTCATTAGTTATATGCTCAGTCATTTCAACAGCATTGATTCTTAATCTTTGGATTGCTAATTCATTACTCTGCAACGGATTTTGCTTCCAGTCACTGAATTATGTGTGTGTTGAAGATTATGCATATAAATGTGCGATACTGTAGATATTTTGTGTTCACACTGTTACCATGTAACATCAATGAATTTGCAAGTAAATTAAAATTCAATTGTTTGTAAAGACTGTATTTTATAAATAATAATAAAAAACCCTTAAAAAATGAATTAGGTAGAGTTATATGGATTTTGCTGTTCCTTTTCCTGAAGCTCATTTGGTCTCTGTGCAATTTAAAGTTATGTTTGTCAAAATTTGCTTTAGCTAGTCAGACAGTATACTGAACTTTACAGAGGTCTTTTACAGAAGAACTGGATCAGGACCTCTGGGTGTTTTGGTAGTGCCACCCCAGCTCATATAGTAACACCTTTGTTAGCTTCTAAGATTTGTGTTAATTTATGCCTAACTGGTAATAGGTTATTTCAATAGGTGAGAAAAGAGCGACAAGTTGGTATGGGTGGAATGAGGATGGTGGGACTAGACCTGCCATTTTCACAGGTTCTCAGAGCAAGTGTGAGAGGACAAGAATTTTTAGACTGCACCTACATGAAATATCTAGATGGGAATCTTGTCTCATGTAGTACATGAAATATTCAGGGCAAAAGGAAACTTTAAGTAAGAGAAATGGACAATATAAATGTGCTAGATACAGTGTTAGCTAAGCTGAACTCTCTGATGTGTCTATAATTGATCTAAGTAGTCGCCATTGGAAAATGAAAAATGGCTCATAAAGAATGTAACAGATATTTTTCTTTCTTTTCTATGCATACCTCAAAGGAATAATGTTCTAATGGAAGAAGTTGTTTTGTGAACACCGGAATTCATGACGCTGTGTTTCTAAGGGTTTGTGTTTAACAGGCTTTTTTTTGTTCCCTTTCTCTTTTCCCCAATAGCAATTACTTACACTTCTACACTCTACTCCCTGTGCTCTTGCATTGTACCTTGACCTTCTCAGGCCTCCAAATTCCTGGATGGATAAAAAAGTGTACTCTGTGACTGCTTTCAAGCTACTACTGAGCTAATTTATTTAAAAGAATATGTATGCTGTTTGGTTGACCAGATGATAAATGAGAACTCAAATTGTTGCTCATTCTGCAGGGATACAAATTTGATCTCCTTTTTCTACTCAGCAGCTGATTTTCTTGGGCTTAATGTTTCTGATGCAAGTAAGCTTATATCAAACATGGTTGGAATTAGATGACTTATTGAAAAGTTTTTAAGAGGGAAGTTAGGCAGCATGCCTGCGTGTGCTTTCTTTCTTAGGATATCCAGGTGCAATTTGAAAGAAGGACATTTATTCTGGGGTAAATTTTAGACTTGTTACTGTTCCCCAGCAAACCAGGGAAGACAGAACAATACAGTAAGTCTTATTTGAGCAAAGTATCTATCTACATAACAATAAGTCTGATTCTTGGATACATTTGCAAGCTATGTAGTAATCTGAAGTAATCTGAAAATTATACCTCCAGAACCAATTTATCCTCATCTCTTCAGACTTTTTATTCCCCGTAGCCTTTATAGTATCTCGTTCCCTAAAGTCTGTCTATCCATCCAGAATTTAATTTTCTCCTTTACCCTTCCAACTTCCAATATTTTTTCTCACAGTGATGGGAATAGCACCATCCTTACCTGTCAATCAAAAATAGCATAGTACCACAACTTCCTTGGTCCTCTCCATCCATTCCTTTTATTATTTCTTTTTCTTTAGCACCCACAGTAATTCGGTACTAATCTCATTTACTTTCACTGCCTCTGCAATAATATAATTTGCATTCCTTGAATCCATCCTCTGGCTCCCAATTTCATAACAATTCAAATTCAGATTGCTTTTCCTTATTTTTAAGGTCCTCCACAGCTATGATACTCCCTGCCTATCTGACTTTTCCTCTCTCTGTTTCCTCCTCCACAGTTTCCTCTCTGCCAGTGAAACACCATTTGCTACCTCTCTGTCCATCTCTACCACTGCTTTCTTCATGATGTTTCCTAAACAGGTATTAAACTACAAAATTTCTGTTTTCTGAGTTTGCTTTCCATGCACATTTTTACCATGAGGCCTGTAAGAACTTCAGAGTAGATAGAAACAATGGGAAGCATACCATTATTATTTAGAAGGAAAAAAAGGAAATAATAACACACATACGCACATGTGTATTAATATGTATTCCTGCAAGTATTTATTTGTTAGAGAGTGCTATTTAGGTCAAGAACAGCCTTCTGGGTGCAACAACAATCTAGTAAATTATTAAATCCATGATCTTGTAATAATAATCCATTGTATACTTACCAGACATTCTCAATTTTCTAACCCCAATTAAAGCTCATCTTCATTCATCATGTTTTAACACTGTTCTCCATCTGTATATTTAATCATAACTATATACGAGGAATAAGAGAAAAAAAAACCTTAAAATCTGTATGTCCCATATATTTTGTCACTTTGTCAGACTTGTATATTTTTCTTTCATCAAAGTGTGAAAGGATTGGAGAGTCTGCATTTTTCTCAGATCCTTGGAGCACCATCCATGCTGCTTGTAAAAAAGGTGTACTTTTCCTGATCCCAGCTTCTTCGCTTCTCTATGCCTGAACATAGCAGGTTCCTTTTATCTGCTTTGGATTTATGACAAAAATATTAGTACTGTCTTGCTTTTTTGCTTCATGCAAGTAGAAGTTTTCAGCATTGACCTAATTTTATCTCATTAAGAATCGTGGGAGTTTTGTTTACCATTACCTTTAGCAGGAGTAGTGATGGCTAATTCTAGATCATTTTACTAATCCAAGATTTGAAAATTTGAATGCTTAAGAATTTCTTGTAAGTCATTGCCTGGCACTTTTGAGACTGGTTTATTATCCTCACTAGAGATGGCTAGCATAAAATGCAAATGTCAATGAGACAGAAATCACTTAATTTACTATTTATCTTTTAGGAAAAAAAAAAATCAGGAAAGGTAAAACTATCCATTTCCAAGTTTTAAATAAATGCTTTGACTTTTTTAAGTGAAGCTCAACCACTTTTTTGTTAGATTGCTTGGGATGAAGGGGGTATTTTGAGTCATTTGAAGTAAGTTTTCTTGTTCTCACAATTCAAGTCATATATTAATAATTTTCAAGTTCTGTACCTATATATTCAGACATATGAGTCTTCTCTGAGTTCATCATAGAATGATACTCCCAGATACTTTGAAATGTAAGTGTTCATAGCTTTGGGGTGGGGGTTGCAGGTTTTGTTTTGTTTTAGATTCAGGGGTGTCTGCAGTCAGCATGTCAGCAAAAAAAAATTGTAATGGTTAAACTAGTATGTAACGCAAACTAAAGACCAAGGACATTCTAAAATAAAGTTTTGTTCTTTGTGTCATTCAGGAGACTGAAAAATTCAGATTTCTTCTTTTTTGTTTTTTATTTTCCAGATGGAAATACTATGTACAGCTTCTATTAGTATAAAAGAAGAATGGGCCTAATTATTTGTTTTGAACATGTACCCTTAAAACCGTGTGTAAGACCTGTAGGATGATCCAGGGGAAGGAGAATGCTCAGCATTAAAAGTCTAATTTCCCATTTTCTTTTTAGCCTAGTCAGTATTTCATTCACATACACTTTTAATATTCTTGTTGCCTAAATCATATATTAATGTTTTTGGTCTCCGTAGCTGAAAGGCATAATTCCAGTAATGAGGGGAAATAAGCAGAATGCTTGATGAAGTAGCTAAGCTACCAAACAACAAACGGAATGTTTCATCAACTATGTTTTAACAACTGGTATATGAATCTGCCACAGTTTTGTCGTTTCCTTGCCAAGAAATGCATTTCTTTTTATTACAATGTAGTATGGTATCAAAAGGGTCAAATCAGCCAAAATGTTGTGAAAGCATAATATACAGCAGGAATAGAATGCAAGCTAAGAGGAAATCATAGAAAAAGTGATATTTTAAGAATTATTTCATTCAGTGATCCTGTTTTTTTTTCTTCTGTGAGACCTCCAGTGCACCTACTAAATCACATGGAAACAACCAGAATCAACAGTTACCCCAAGGTAAGTGATAAAATATCTTAGCTAAATTAGGTTTTTTGTTCCTTACCCTTCCAGTATTTTGTACTGAAAAGGAAGTTTAAAACTGAAGTTTCTAAGAAAGTACTAGAGTTTTAAATATCTCTTCTTCAGTCCCTTTCTTTCTTCTGGGAGATTTATAGGGTAGAAGCTTTTGATTGAGAGGAAGAGGAGAAATCAGAGATTTCTTTGCTCATTATTTGTAATATATCTTTTCTAGCTATAGAAATATATTTGTATGATGCTTAAAATAATTACTTTTTAGTTAATACCTTCAGCTATTTTTAGCAATATTCCATGGAAATATTTTTAAAGGAAAAAATTGAAATAACAGTTTGTTAGAAAGGAGGATTTTTTGACCTGGTACATTGAAGAGTATCTTGAGAAGAGTACCTTCTTTTAAAATTTTTATTTTGCATTTCCCTTATACCTAGTGCATTACGATACCCTTTATAAGCAGTAATAACACTTCTACGTAACCCACCTCTGCAGAAGCATTCACATATACAGATGCATCTACGTTAAAGTTTTTGTTCATTGCATCATGTGGTTACAGATTGGATCACTGGAATATTCCTATTTACTGTGAATTTGCTTGACTGCCATAGTTTTGGTGCCCATGAACTCAGTCTGTTATGAAGGAAACAAAGTTAGGAACTGTGCTCCTAGGTCCTTCATGTCCTGGCGGGGAGGTAGAGATTCTGAACTAATAGCTGGTCCCTTGAGCATCTTTGAACCTGAGGGAAGGTGGAGTATTTACTCCAGCCAACCAGGCGAACTGTGTTTCATTTAGGACTCTGGAAGGAATTCCTAGGCGCAAGACAACCCCAGACCACCTACTGTCCTCAGGACACACAGATCTGCCTGCTTCATCCTGTGGCTGTCTAATTATTAGGTAAAATGATGCTCATCTGTTCAAGGGTAAAACAGTGACATAATGTGAGGTGCAGTAAAGCCAGCCCTGGTGAGACTGGAGTGCAGGTGAAAATATCTGTAAGTTTTTTTTGAAGTGCAGCATTGACATGTGGGGAGCTTTGTACAGGGCAAGACGGGTCCTACTTGGAGAGTGTCCTGATTCTGTTAATCACTTGCTCATTATTCCATGAGCAAACTTACATATTATTTCCTGGTTTCAGATAAGGCACAGCTGGAAATCTGTCTGATGCTATCAGCTCTTTTGAAGTGATTGGGCAATACCTACATGATTAGAAAGAAAAATCTACAGAAAGGTTTTTATTAAATATGTTGTGCTCTTTGTGCAAACTGACATGAAATGTTGTCCCAGCCATTTCTTATGTATTTAGTCAAATATACCAGTGTGTTATCTAGTGCTGTAATTTTTCTGAATATGTGAAATATACAAATAAAGAACCCTCTTGGAGACTACAGTCACAAGATTGCATTCAGTCTGGCAGTAGTGAATTGTCTCACTGTTACATGAGGAACATGAGAGAGACCACATCAGTTCAGACCATTTCTGACAAAGTCTTATGTCTGACAAAGGCCAGCAATGGATGTCCAGAAGATGGCAAAAATGTAACGACATTGTGTGGACTACAGACCCAACATCCCATGGCCTTTGGTCAGGGTCTTTCCTGGACAGAAGTAATGCTTTGCATTTTATCACCTTAAAAGGACTAGGATTTTTCCTTTATATGTATACCAATATTTATGCACTGTAGCTCTTTATGGGGAGAGAGCAAGGTCATTACCGGCTTTCCATGTTACACTCATGACTGTATCCATTTGTGCCATGTCCCCCTCACCCTGCCATGTCTTTTTCAGGCTGAAGAGTCCTAGTCTGTTTGGTCATTTCTTGTGCAGAAAACATTTCATGCCTTGATAATCACTGTCATTCTCCTCTAAAACTTCACAATTTTCACTGTACCTTTTTTGATGTGGGAATGTGGTAACTTACAGTATTTAACAAGAAGGTGCAGCATAGTTTTATACATAGTCATAACAATAATTTCTGATTTACTTTCTGGTTTTTTTCTTAATTATTTCCAAATGTGTATTTGTTCTGATTTCTGTTGGTCATTATATTGATGTTCCTGATTGTCCAGAAAATTTGCATATAGAATTGAATATGTTTGAATATTTATTGTCTGGCTTTAGGTCTTTTGAAAAGTTGTTCTTCAAGCTCGTGTTTGGTCTGCTAAAACCTGATAAAGATGATGATGCCTTCTATCGTCCTCATTTGCACACATCTTCACTATTTGAAAGCTGACTTCTTGATTTTAATACCTTCTCCTACCTTGCTATTTATCCAGCTTTTTCTCAACTTTATAAAAATTTTGATATGCATATGACCTGGGCCTCTAATATTGTGTTTTTAAATAGTTTTGAGCCTACTGCAGAAATGTACTCTTTTGACTGCCCTTCACATTTTTTAACAACTTCCTTATTCTTTGTAATTCTTCACTTCACAATCTGTGGTACAAAACAGTAGGAGACTTTATGAATCTGTTTGTTCCACTATGGATGTCCAATCTAGGCACCTTTTTGTCTCCTTGATTTACTTTTATGCAGAACCTCTCTTCAACCATAATCTGTGAGCCACAACTTACTACTAGTCATGACCTGGTTAGAAGTTTCTTCTTTTATTTCCTGACCAGGGCCTCCATAAAGCAGTTATTTAACATGCCTAAAATCTTGTTCTTATGTTTTAATGCAAAGCCAAGGTGCAGCTGGTCTTCCGTATCTATTTGCAGTTATCACTCTTGAAGCTTCCCTGAGCATGTCAAATGACCTTCCTAAATATTTAATTCACTTTCACTGAGCTGTTTGGGCAATAGTATACTCTAAATTCAATGTTATCTTCTAGGAAATGTAGACCTGGGGAATTGACAGGCCCAGCTCAATGGAAAAGATGTGTTTATCTTCCAGTATCTTCAGTGTGTTGGGAGTTTACAGACCCTCTTTGAATTTGTATGACATACGCATATGGTGGTTGTCTACAGTTGACTGTTTAACAGATAAATTTTGAGGACATGTTGATTACTGGGTTTAATATTTTATTTGAAATTTGAAAAGTCTCCTTGCATACAAATAAATAACTTTATTGGAAAGGAAATGAGGTTATGTCTGCAAATGCTAAGTGTTGGATGTGTGAATCTAATTTTCGTGTTCAGGCTTGACTTTTGATAAGTTTCTAAATTAAACTTCACAATGATTCCATTTTAAATGATTCTCAATAAAGGTTGTTATCTTGACAATGAGTTAACTAAAAATCAAAATCCCCAAAACATCAAATCTTTTAAAAGTGGCATTGGTCTAAGTAGTCATTAGAGCTTGACATACTGGTTTCCTCTGTTTTCTGCCCACACTCAGCTCTAAGACTACACTGCATCAGGCTAGGACAAAGTTTTCCCTCAGAAGCAAGTTACATAGTGATTCAGTTACTTTTAAACTTTCTGCTATTTTTGTTTATTATTGTATTTTTACTGGAATTCATTTTTTGCTCTTGACCATGAGCTTTCTTAAAAAGCCATTATCTAATCTGCAGGCATGACAAGTTCTGTAGGCATGGAGGATGTTGATTACAGGTACACAATGTAGTACATTGAATTTGGCCTCTTTGAATGAGACTTCTGTAAAAGTCTTGTTTATACTGTTAACTGGCTAATAATGTCTAGTATTACCCTTCTCAGACACTGCTTGTAGGTCATTGACACACAACACCCTCTATAACACTTTAATATAACAGAAAACTCAGTAAGATCTTACTGGAAACATGGTACAGTATCTTCAGTTTCAACATGGCATTTGTTTCATTTTTAGCTCAGCTGTCCCTGCTGGCTCAAGCTCAGTTCTTTGGGTGGGACTGAGATAATTATCTTCTGTGCCAAAGACAAGACAGTTCATTCAAAATAATGCCTGGAGCTGCAGTCAGCATTTGCAGGAAAACAGCAAACCAGGCTTTTTAACATGACACTAATCCTTCCCTAAACAATTACCAAGAGCTGACCTTCAACTTTTCTCTTTAACAAATTGAGGTTTACAGTGCATGGCTGGGTTTTCTAAAATGAGATTTGAGTATCCCTCTCTTTTAAAAAAATAAATGTGTTATAGAAAATGTTGCAGAATGGCCAATTCAGTTTGGTTTACTGGAAGTAATAAATGCCTCATTTCACAATACAAATAAATGTTGTTAAAAGCAATTCTATTTTATCTGCTGTTTGTGAAAGAAGCTGAAATGATTGTTTTGAAAATTGAAGACCTCTGTTCATCTATGATAAATCTACAATAAAGATAGCTGTAGTGCAAAAATTCATGCTTCATCATACCAGTAATGCTCAAGTCCATTTTGTGAATGGGTAGTAAAAGAAAACAAGAGCCAAAGAACAGATTTTTGTCAGCATAATTCATCATAGAATCATAGAATCACTTTGGTTGGAAAAGACCTTTAAGATCATCGAGTCCAACCTTTAACCTAACCCTGCCACCTCACCACTAAACCATGTCCCTAAGCACCTCATCTATCCTTTTTTTGAATACCTCCAGGGATAAGGACTCGACCACCTCCCTGGGCAGCCCATTCCAGAGCCTGACAACCCTTTCGGTGAAGAAGTTTTTCCTAATGTCTGTCCTAAACCTGCCCTGGTGCAACTTCGGACCATTCACCCTTGTCCTATCGTCTGTTACCAGGGAGAAGAGTCCGACCCCCACCTCACTACAGCCTCCTTTCAGGTAGTTGTAGAGGGTGATAAGGTCTCCCCTCAGCCTTGTCTTCTCCAGGCTAAATAACCCCAGTTCCCTCAGCCGCTCCTCGTATGACTTGTGTTCCAGACCCCTCACCAGCTTTGTTGCTCTCCTTTGGACATGTTCCAGCAATGCAACATCTTTCTTGTAGTGAGGGGCCCAAAACTGAACACAGTATTCAAGGTGCGGCCTCACCAGCATCGAGTACAGGGCCATGATCACTTCCCTGCTCCTGCTGGTCACACTATTCCTGATACAAGCCAGGATGCCATTGGCCTTCTTCGCCACCTGGGTACACTGCTGGCTCATATACAGCCGGCTGTCAACCAGTACCCCCAGGTCCTTTTCCACCAGGCAGCTTTCCAGCCACTCTTCCCCAAGCCTGTAGCGCTGCATGGGGTTGTGGTGACCAAAGTGCAGGACCCTCATACAGTTGGCCTCGGCCCATCAATCCATCCTGGCCCTAGAACTGGGCCCTGGGGGACACTTGTGACCGGCCGCCAACTGGATTTAGCTCCATTCACCACGACTCTCTGGGCTTGGCCATCCAG
>BOSO01015718.1:32323-54132 GCA_018403395.1 Gorsachius goisagi | reverse complement strand
CGTGGTATCCCTGCCTCGCTGCTCCGCTCTCCCCAGCGCGCTGCACCCAAAGCACCCCTGGCTGAGCGGAGCCTCGTGGAGTGACACTGGAGACACTGGGGACGGTCGCAGCCCCCACAGGGCCACCAACCCCTCCTGGGCAGGCACTTACCATACAGCTGGCCAGGGCTGCTGCGCTCCGGGGAGCCTGGAAGGAGAGAGATGCTGTGCCACGGCCCCACGGTGCCCAGGGAGCGCAGCGGGCAGAGCAGCGGGGACCTGCCCACCCTGCCCCCACCTACCTCCATCCCCCTCCTGCCAGGAGCCTCCGGAGGCAAAGAGCCGTGGGCCTGCAGCAAAGGGGGGAGTCAGGGAGCCCCATGCCTGGCAGCACCTGCTGGCGTGGGTTGGGGCCCCCCAAAACCATGGGGCAACCACGGGAGGGCTTTACAGGGGGGGCAGAGCAGAGCCAGGACACCCCACGTGGGGTGGGGGCCACGGCGGTTTGTCCAGGGTCCTCACCGATCTCCACGTCCACTTCCCGGCTCCACGCCTCATGGAAGAGGTTGAACACACGGCAGGAGTAGCTGCCCCGCTCAGCTGTGGTCACCAGCTTCACCTGCCAGCGGGACGGAGCGGGCAGCTCGGGCGGCGTGCTGTGTCACACCGTGCCGTGCCATGCACACTGTGCCGCACTGTGCCATACCGTGCCGCACCAGGGGTCCCACCATACCTGGAGCCACGGCGCCTGTGCGCCCTCCACGGGGCGCCGGTTCCTGAACCACTGGTACTGGGGCGGGGGATTGCCGATAGCTCTGCACTCCAGCTCCAGTGTGTCCCCCTCGGCCAGACGGCACGGCCGCGGCTGCCGCAGGATCTGCAGCCCCACCATGGTCGGGCAGTATCCGCTGGCTGGGGAGGGGACAAGGTGGAAAATCCAGCACCCGGCCACGGCAGGGCTCCGTCGAGCTGCCCCCGGGCCCCTCACCCACAGGCCCTGGCACCCATGGGTGACACGAGCCAGCAGGCACGCGGAGGACGTAGGGCGATTGGCTCCTCTGTGAGCACCGTCAGCCCAGCAAGCCCAGAGACCCTCACGGCCGAGCCAGGGCACAACGTGGCAGCGTTCCCTACGGGAGCCACCCTGCTCCCGATGGGACAAGCAGTGCCCATGGGCGCCAGCCTGGGGACGCAGATCTCGGGGCCCACCTGAGCTGGGGCTGCTGCTCTTCTCCACCTGGACATGGGCCCACCTGGAGAAGGTGAAGGCGGCCCCACAGCTCACCCGGCAGATGTACCACTCGGGCTTGCCCGGTGGGGCGGCCGTGTCGATCACCAGCTCCGGGCCTGTGGCTCCAGGCACCTACGAGGCAGGTGGGGGCCAAGGAGTTGGGGGCTCCCCGCCACCCATCTGGGTGCCCTCGCCACGGATGGGGCACAGGGGCCCCGTGCAGCACGGCTCAGCCCCACCTCACCTCCCACTTCCCGCAGAACCACTGGTACACAAGCCCCGGCGGGCCGGTCGCCCAGCAGGTCAGGGACACCCGCGTCCCCTCTGTCACCACCTGTGACTCCGGCTGCACCGTGATGCGGATCATGTCCTGGACTGCGGGAGAGACCAACTTGGGCTGGCTGAGACCCCTGTCCTGCACCATCCCATCACATCCAGTCCCATCCTCTCCCATCACACCTTGTTGTCCCCCCAACCCACAACAGCCTGTCCTCTCCCACCCCACCCCATCACACCATGTCCCATCCCACCCCTCTGGCCTGTCCCAGCCATCTCGGCCTCCCTTGTCCCATTCACGGCCGTCCCACCCACCCCATCCCGTTGCATCCTGTTCCATCCTATTCCACCCCACTCTGCCCCACCCCATCCCATCTCATCCCATCATACTCTGTCCCATCACACTTCACCACATTCCATCCCATCCCTTCTCGTCCCATTACAACTTGTCCAAGCCTGTCCCATCCCATCCCACCTGGTCCCATCACAGCCTGCCTGCCCCACCCCACCCCACCCCATCTCACCCTACTGCATCCACCCCATCCCACCCAGGGCCCTGCTACCCAGAGCAAGACCACAGGAAGAGCTGCTCCTCATCTCCCCCTGCTTTCCTTCTGCTGAGCCCCTGTTCCCCGGTGCCCATCCCTACCAGCACTGCTGAGGACCTGGCAGGCCTGCGTGTGCCCCATCCTCTCCAGGCAGCCCAGCAGGTACCTGAGGGTGCAGTCTCGCTCGGCCAGGAGCTGCAGGAGGCACTGCGTGGGGCTACCGCAGGGCTCCAGCACCTTCAGCGAGCACATCTCCAGCTCCTCCGCGCTGCAAGGTGCCCACAGCACTCAGTGCCGTAGCCTACCTCCCACCCAGGGAGGACGGGGACCCCCACTGGGGGACTCAGCAGTGGCCCCAGCCCAGGCTGTGGCCCTGATGGGGTGGCTGGGGGACCCACGTGCCCCTCGCTCAGCCCACAGCAGGGCTGTGCCCACGTGCGTTTTGCCACCCAGTGGGGGACAGACCCCCGGCGATGCCCCCAACCCCTACCTGCACTTGAAGCGCTTCTCTGCCCCGGCCACCTCAGCCAGCTTGCGCCAGCCCCGGCCAGCGTTATCCAGGAGCTCGCAGAGCCGGGCCACCACCTCCTCCCCCAGCGAGCCGATGGGCATGCTCCAGTCCCCCATCCTGTCCCAGCCCCACCGCCTGCCTGGGGACACGGAGGGGACCAGCCATCAGCGGGTGATGGGGTGACAGGCGCTTGCACACTGCTGGACACCGCCGGGCACGGTTCCAGCCAGGCACAGGGTGGCTTGGGAGGGAGAGCACCAGCATGAGCTTGCCGGCATCAGATCACCTCCCCGCAGGAGCCTGGGAGGGTTTTGACCTCCCCGGGGAGGTGCCAGGGGCTGCCAGCCAGCAATGACACAAATTCCCCCTCTGCACCCGGAGGACAAGAGCCATGACAGTGGCACAGGGGACCCTGCTCACCCCCCAGCCTCAGGCAAGGAGCCAGGGCCACATTAGCCCAGCCCCAGGACAGGGACGTG
The DNA here is from genome assembly GCA_018403395.1 of Gorsachius goisagi. Taxonomy (NCBI): domain Eukaryota; kingdom Metazoa; phylum Chordata; class Aves; order Pelecaniformes; family Ardeidae; genus Gorsachius; species Gorsachius goisagi. The sequence continues at coordinate 51,108 of BOSO01015718.1, read as the reverse complement.
CACAGGACAGGGTCCGAGGAAGAGGGGATGTTCCCTGTCACCTTCCCTGTCCCTTCGGGGGACACAGAGAATGGGGCCCATCACGGAGGGCTGAGCCCAGGGACCTCTCTTCTGGCAGAGACCCCAGCGGGTTTGCACAGCCCCCCCACCATCACCAGGCCTCCAGGTGGCCAGCATGAGCCCTGCCGGGCCACCAAGAGGAGCCCATGGAGGGGTTAGGGGAGAGGACACAGGGATCCTGGGGCTGGGACCCACTTCAGCCTCCTTTGATCCAAGCAAAGGCTTCAGCAGTGAGGGGCAGGTGGCACGAAATCACCCTGGACAGGGCAGCACCCAGGGACGGGCTCTCTCCTCCCTGTGTCCCTCCCCATGGACCCATCCCAGGCACGTGCTTGTCCCCAGGACCAAGCCGTCTGCAGCGGCTGGGTGACACTCGCCCGAGCAGGGGCCTCCGAGATGGAGGGAAGGGACTCAGGTGCCCCCTCTGCTCACTGGCTGCTGGGTTTGGGGGGCTGGAGGTGCTGGGGGTGGCGAGGGGAGGGCGAGGCACAGGGTGGGGAAAGGGCACTCACCGCTGGACACGGCCCGGCCTGAGCCCCGTCAGCTCCGAGGGTGCGCACTGAGCCCCACGCACAGGAAACGAGGGTTCAACCCAAAATGTCCCCCAGCCCCCCCGCGCCGTAGCATGGCACTTCTGCTTTCCTCTGCCGCTTCCTGTGCCGTGGCGCGCGGGTGCTGCAGCTGCCAACGCTGCCGCCCCGCAGCCCCCCGGGGGAGCCGGGCACAGCCCCTGCCCCAGGACATGGGGCACGGGGGACACTGCTGGGCCGGGCAGTGGCTCCATGGCCCCCTCCCCGCTGCAGCAGGACCTCGTGGGCTGCTGCTTCGTCCCCGTAGCCCAGCTCGAGGCCAGGCAGGGGGTGCAGGGCAGTGAGTCCTGGACGGAGACGAGCCAAGGGGACAGGGGCACCTCTCAGCCCACTCAACCAACACACGGGCAGGCCCGAAAGCCAGGGAAAGCTGGTGGGCTCTGCCAGGCTGCAGCCAGCCAAGGACATGCAGGGACAGGGCAGCGAGGCTCCCGGCGGCTGTGGGGAAGACCCTGCCTTCACCACGCAGCCCGGCCAAGCCAGGACCCCAGTGCCCCAGCAGCCGCCGCTCCCCCGCTGCTGGAGGAGGAATCAAGAGTGTGGTGTGGGGGTGGCACTGCGAGGGGTCGCCATGTCCCCCCTCGCCTTGCCCACTGCCCCTGCAGCACTGCCAGAGCCTGGCTCCTCCTGTCCCCAAGGAGCACAGGCTGCTCAGCCCCCAAAGCCACCCGGCCAGGGGATACAGTGGTGCCAGCAGAGTCACTCCCCACTACACCAAAACCCACTGCACCCCGCCACGGGGCCCTTAAGCCCCAGCTGCTGCAGTGCAGACTGCGGCAGAGCAGGGAGCAGGACCCATCTGGCAGTGTCGGTTCCCTCTAGGAGAAAAAAAACGAGCTTTTGCCTGCGTTGCCTCAACCACTCACCAGCCCCCAGCACAAGGGGGAACCTGCACCAAGCCTGGGTTTGCCACAGCCTCCGTCACAGGTATCAGCCTCACCAGAGGTTTATTACTAGTTCATAGCAAGAAGAGACCGAAAGCAGGAGCTGGTCCCAGCGCCACCAATGCTGGCACTTGGGGCGCCCCCAGTGCTGTGGTGCCTACAGCTTCTTGCCCTTCTTCAGCCTGTTGCGCTGCCACATGTTGTACTTCCGCAGGCGCCTCCAATACTCCATCGAGTCGGGGTCCAGCTCCTCCAGCTTCTTGGGGGGGCCGAGGTGGATCTGAAAGAGCCTGGGGGGTGAATGCAGAGGACGCGAGGCTGTGGCAGGGAGGGCAAAGGGACAAGCACGGGACGGAGTGGTGGCAGCGTGTGACTGGGACGTGCGGATGCCATTCCCTCCATCCTGGGGGAAGGGCTCTGGGCTCCCCTCCTCCCAGAACAGCTCCCCTCAGCTCCAACCCTCACCTGCGCCTCCAGGACAGCGGCTCCGCAGGGACGGGCGCCCGGGAGCCCCCGCTCCGCACACAGCGAGCAGCTGGGCACCACCTACCAGTCGGGGTACTCGGAGTCGGGCTTCAGGGCCACCTCTGGGCCGTCCTTGAAGTAGTTGACCCCCATGGCGTAGGTGGCGAGCATGGCGGGGTCCGTGCACACCTCCGGCCCCTTCAGCGCCTCCTTCGGCGCGTTCTTGCCCTTGGACTTCGCGGCTGCGGGGAGACGGGCGCGGCCGGGGCGTGAGGGGGGGTCGGGGAGTGAGGGGGCTCAGGGCAGGGAGTGAGGGGGCTCAGGGCGGGAGCGCGGGCACCGCGGGGCGCAGCAGCAGCGGCGGGGAGGGGACAGAGGGGACGAGGGGGACGGGATGAGGCCGTCACCGGGGAGGGCGGGGGGGGGGGGGCTGGGCCGGGCCGGGCCGGGCCGCAGGGCTGGGGGCACCGGCGGGGCCCGGGGCCGCGGCTCGAGGCTCACCCGGTTTCTTGGCGTAGCCGCGGGCCGGGCCGGGCAGCGCCGCCCGCGCCGCCCGCAGCAGCACCCGGGCGGCCATGCTGGGGGGCGGGACCGCGCATGCGCGGGGGCGCCCGGAAGCGGCAGCGGCGGCCGCAGCGCCCCCTTCCTGGGCTGGCCCCGCCGGCAGCGAGCGAGTCTGGACGGCGCGGCGCGGCCCGGCCCGGCCGGCCCCGGCCCCTCCGCAGCCCCCTGAGTCGTTCTCCCCGCCCGGGGCCGGGGCGACGCCATGGAGAGCGGCATGGACTTCCAGGCGGCTGCGCCCCCCGCCCCGCATCTCGGCAGCGACGCGGCCCCGGAGCCGCCGGCCATGGAGACGGAGGAAGGGCCTGCGGTGCGGCCTGGCGGCCCGGAGCTCCGGGCGGGCGGCGGGCAGCCGGAGGGGCCCCCCTTCGCCCCCCGGCTCCCCGGCTGCAGCCCCGGGCAGGACCCGCCCATCCCCGCGGCTCGGCGGAGCGGTCCGGGGCCCGGCTCGGGGTCTGCTGCAGCCGCGGGCCCCGGAGCCGGCGGGCAAACTGCGCTTTGCCGGGGCTTGGGAAGAGAGGTGGAAGAGGCGGCCGTGACCGCGGGGCCGCAGGACTCCGCCGAGTGGGAGCCCAGGGCCGGGAGCCCCCCTCGGGACGCCGGACACCCCCGCGCCCCCGGCAGCGGCGACCCCACGGGCATGGAGCTGGACGAGGTCCCCGAAGCCGGCGCCTGCCCGGGCAGGGCCGAGGATGCAGAGGACGAACCCTCGGAGATCCAGGGCCTGCTGGCCCAGCTCGAGACCCTCGACCCCAACCTCTGCGACCACTCGCCCCCCCCTCAGCGGGGCCCGCTGCCCTCCTCGAGCGCCGGCGCAGCCCCTCCGGCAGGCGAGCGGGCCCGGCCGAGCCACGGGGAGTGCCAGGGCAAGTGCCGGCCTTGTCCGCTGCACCTGGCCATGGGCCGGGGCCTGCAGACGCGGCCCTGCTGTGCCCAGCGCTCGGCCTGCTCCCGGCCCTGCCACGGCCTGCTCTTTGCCGAGGCCGACCGGGAGGACTTGCTGAGCCTCCTGTGCTACGAGGGGGGGCTGCCTGAGCCCGGCGCCGAGACGCCCTTGGCCTGCTCCAGCGTCCTGGCTGGGACCAGCCTGGAGGTGCTGCAGGCTCGGGAGGAGCTGGCTCCTGTGGAGAAGCCTGAAGGGCTGGGGAGGCCGGGGAGCTCAGAGGAAGGACTTTCTACCGACTGGTTTTATGGAGAGGGGCTCTGCGAGGTCGGCTCTGCCTGCGACGGCAATCGGGACCATTCCCCAGAGCCAGCCTGGGTGGCCCTGCCTCCTGCTCCAGAGGCAGAGCATCCCCCCCAAGGCGGCGTGACCGTGAGTGCATCGCACGTGGGCTGCGGCAGCGTGGCAGCGAGCCAGAACATTCCCCTTGGCCCTACTCCCTCCTGGGGTTTTGGGTGGGGGTGAAGGGAAGCCAGGGATGTCTTTCGCGGGCACCCTCATGCTGCTGGGGTGCCCGGACAAGACCCTCAGTACTGGCTTTGGCTCCTGCTGCCCTGAATGCAGGGGGATAGTTGCATGACAGTGACCTGTGCATGTCCCCAGGAAGAGGCTGGTGGGTCCAAACAGCCCCCAGCCCCAGGACGCTGTGCCCCTTCCCCGCAGCCCCAGGACCCTGTGCCCTCTCTGTCCTGCTGCTCCAGGGGCAGCCCGACCACGGGGCAGGCAGGCTGAATCCCTGGGATCCCAACCAGAGCCTCACCTCCTCTCTCTCATTGCTTTGTAGAACAAGGAACCCGCATCCTCCTGCCCAGCCTTCAAAGAGGGTGAGTTGCTTCTGTGCTTGAGCAGCAAAATCACCCAGGAGTCCTGACCCGCCACCTCCTTCTCTGACGCCAAATGCGGGGTGGCCAGGGGTCCCAGCCGGAGAGGGAGTGCCTGGCTCTGCGCCCATGCAGGGTGGAAACATGGCTGCAGATTCCGGGTGGCTCGTTCAATCCCAGCTCACCCTTCACTGAGTAAACGGGGGTGCTTCAGGGATTGGAGAGGGGGGATGCTCAGACTTGGGAGAGGAGAAAGAGGAATGCCAGGGTGTGCCCAAGGGAAGGGGGAAGCGGCCCTGGGGTCAGAGTTGGTCCCCCGGTGATGCCAGGAGCCCATCTCCCAAGCGCTGAGCTGCTTTGCCATGTGTAGGAATGCAGCTAATGGGCCGTAGGAGTTTTCAGAGCTGGGGGGACAAGCCCCTGCTTAGTCCCTCCCGATTCCTCAGTTCCAGGCCCTTGTGACCCGGAGGATCTGCTGGACGGTGTGATTTTTGGGGCAAAGTACCTGGGCTCCACGCAGCTGGTCTCGGAGAGGAACCCCCCGACCAGTGTCCGCATGGCACAGGCCCAGGAGGCAGTGGACAGGATCAAGGTGCAGGAGGGTAGGGGGGCATGACTGACACCAGCCTGGCCCCTCGTGAGCGAGGGGCAGCACACAGGACCTGCCCAGGGGGACCTCCTGGCTGTGGGGCAGGGACCCAGAGGAGTCCTGGCAGCAGCAGTGATGTCCTGGGTGCTTCCTTCTGCAGGCACCGGAGGGGGAGTCCCAGCCCATGACAGAGGTGGATTTGTTTGTCTCCACGCAGCGGATCAAGGTGCTCACGGCTGACACGCAGGTGAGCAGGGAACGGGAGCACCCACATGGCTTTGGGGCTGCTGAAACCTTCCCGTTTGGCCTTGGGATCTCTGCTTTGCACCCACGCCAGTGGGATTGTGCCCAAGGATGGCCTACAGGCAAGGACACGTGTCTGGGAGGAAACATGTCACTCCGCAGCCATCCCACGCAAATGTGTCGCGTCCCTTGGCTCTCTGCATGGCTGCACGACGCTTCGCATGCAAACTGCGCCTCGCGGGAGCTGCTGTGTTCCCAGACAAGCTCCAGGGAACCTAGGCTTCAAATTTCTGTAGCTCTTTGACTCAAGATTAGTTTCTGCTTTATAGTAAGAGGGAAGAGCTGTCTTGTCCCCCGGCAGCGCCCAGAGACATGGATGAGTCCTCGATCGAAGGAGCTGTTTGTACCTTTTAGTGTGGATGTGGTTTTTATCCAGTGCGTGCCAGGCATTTGAGCTGCATCCCAGCACTGTGGCATTTGAACCCGAACCCTGCCTGCCTGTAGCAGTGCCTGGCTGGCTCACGGGCTGCCCGCAGGGTCAGGGAGGGCTGAGCATCTCTCCCTGTGTCCCCCTTGCCAGGAGGCCATGATGGATCACTCCCTCCAGACCATCTCCTACATCGCTGACATCGGCTCCCTCGTGGTGCTCATGGCGCGCCGGAAACTGCCTCGACGGTCGGAGGTGGCGGAGGAAAAACGGCTCTACAAGATGATCTGTCATGTCTTCCATTCGGCTGATGTGAGGCGACACACGAGTCCCTCGGGAGGGCGGGGTGGCGTTGGGGTCCTGGGCCCCAGCCTGCTGTAACGACCGGGTACTCTGGGTCTCCGTGCTGGGGGCTCCCGATGAGCACACAGCGGGGGAAGGAGCCCAGCCTGAGCACCTGCGCAAGACAGAGGGGCCCGGCAAGGAAAGGGGAGAGGATTGGCACCGTAAAGGGGCCCATTCAGGCAGGGAAGGAGCCAGGATGCCCTGGAGCGCCTGGGGCACAGTGCCTGTGCTGGACATCGCAGGGCACCGGCATCTGTTGGCTCCACTTTGGCCATGAGACCGTTGGCCCTGAGGCGTGGACATGAACCAGCCCTCTCTTTCCTCAGGCCCAGGTCATCGCTCAGGCTATCGGGCAGGCATTTGGCGTGGCCTACCAGCGCTTCCTGGAGGCCAACAGCATCGACCCGAGTGAGCTGAGCCCTCGCCAGTACAGCCGTGCCCTCGAGGACCAGGAGCAATACAATGCGGAGCTGGCCCACTTCTCCCGGCAGGAGAACTGCAAGGACGTAAGAGCCGCTTTGGAGGGGTGGGGACAGTGTGGGGTACCCACTGGCACCTCTATGTCCCCCTCTGCAGCTCCCTGAGCAGCTGAGGTGCTCCCTACGAAACTGGGCCCCGTCCCAGCTGGCTGTGAGCCCAGGACAGCCGTGCTGAGATGTGCCCCATGACTTCAGTGACCATAACCCATCTATGCCCTGCTCCCAGGTCTGCATCCGGAAGCAGAAGGGGGAGATCCTGGGCATCGCCATCGTGGAGTCGGGCTGGGGCTCCATCCTGCCCACAGTGGTCATCGCCAACCTGATGCACGGGGGCCCTGTGGAGAGGTCAGGCGAGCTGAGCATCGGGGACCGCCTCATGTCCGTCAACGGGACGAGCCTGGTGGGGCTGCCCCTCACCACCTGCCAGAGCATCATCCGGGTGAGCCAGGGCTGCACCCACGGTGGTCCCTGCCTCTGCCCTGGTAGGAGGGCGAGTGCTGGCAGAGATGGGGACTGGCCTGAATGTGTCTGGGAATGTTGGGGTCCCCTCCGCTGCTCCTGGCTCGGGGACGGATGGGTGGTAGGAGGTTGTGGAGGGAAAGGGCACAGGAGTGTGGGGGGCCAGACCCAACCTGTGGGCTGTGACAGTCCCTGCTCTGAGTGCTTGGGAGGAGGGGATGTGACAGGACAGCGACAAAGCTGGGGACTAAATTCGCTGTGGCAGCATGTGGGCAGGGCCCGAGGAGGAGGGTGGGTGAGGAGGCAGGCACCTGACCTGGGGGGAGCATCTTCTACCTCCCAGGCAGGAAGGAGCTGAAGGCAGTGTGGGCAGTGGGATGTCGTGGACTGGATGTTTAAGTAAGTTGTTCACCCCGAATTTGAGCATGGCAGTATAGAATCATAGAATCCCAAGTTAGAAGGGACCTCAAGGATCCCTGTGTGTGCCCCAGTTTCCCCACTGAAAACAGGTTGCTAATCCTCAGCCCTCCTGTGAGCAACGTGGCTGCCTTGCCCCTCTCAACCGCACTGAATAGCTCTCCAAAGTCTGACAAGGCCCCATCCTGTCTTCCAGGAGCTGAAGCACCAGACAGAGGTGATTCTGAGCATCGTGCACTGTCCCCCTGTCACCACGGCTGTCATCCGGCGCCCTGACTCCAAGTACCAGCTGGGCTTCTGTGTTGAGAATGGCGTGGTGAGTGCCTGTGGGGACAGGAGCGGAGCCAGGCCTGGGGTCAGCCGAAGGCTCCCCCCGCCCATCTGGCAGAGGGACACACGGTTCTGGCTCTGGCTGCGTGGAGGAGCACTCGGCTCCAGCACTCCTTGTGCCTGCCAGGGCTGCGGTTTCACAGGGCTCTGCTGTGCCGCAGCAAAAAGCTCTGCAGCACTGGTGGTTGGATCAGTCTCCCTGGTGCTCCTTAGCTGTCTGCTTTCGGGCTGGTGGTCTCTTCCTGGCTTTCTTGTGGCGACCTTAGGGACATTTGTTGCTGTCCCCAGTGCCCCAGCCACTCCCTGCTCCACAGTGGCTGCCTTGGAAGGGCAGAGGAACATTTCCAGGACCAGCGGGAGTTGATGGGGTGGGTAGGCAGTGGAGGGGGTGGCATGGCTGCATCACACACTGACTGATGCTCCCAATAGCATTGGAGATGCGGTTACCCCACCGGCGCGCAGGTGCTGGTGGCCCAGCAGGAAGCTCTGGCTCTGCAGCCCAGGCTCGATGGGAGCATGAGGGTTCCATGGGTGGGTGGGGAGAGCTGAGCTCCCTGTCAGCCAGGGGCACAAAAGCCTGCGGGCTGCCCTCGCCCTGCAGCTCAGCACATCGCTCCGCTGGCGGCAGTGCAAAGGGACAGCCCTGCCCTCGCTGCAACGCCCGTGCGCTGGAGGAGACAGCACCCGAGCCCAGAGCTCTTGCCGGGAGCCTGCCTGGATGAGAGGGTTTGGGTGGCTGCGTGTGGCCCTGGGCTGTGGGCATAGCTCTGATCTTACCAGTGCTCCCTGCTCCCCAGATCTGCAGCCTGATGCGTGGGGGCATCGCAGAGAGAGGTGGCATCCGTGTGGGGCACCGCATCATCGAGATCAATGGGCAGAGCGTGGTGGCAACGCCCCACGAGAAGATCATCCAGATCCTCACGCAGGCGGTCAGCGAGGTGAGCCGGTCCCAGGGCCCCTGTGCCACGGGGCAGCAGCGGCTGCACACGGAGCAGCATGGGCTCAGGGCTTTGCCCCAGCACCCTCCAGCCCTGGGTTTGGGGTCTCCCAGCTGATTGGTGCATCTCTGCCTTAGGTCCATATCAAGACCATGCCGGCCTCTACGTACCGCTTACTGACTGGACAGGAGCAGCCCATCTTCCTCTGAGCCACCGGCACGTGCCTGGGGCCAGGCGGGAGCAAGCCCGGGGCCATGAGGGCAGGACAGGCTCTGCCCCCTCCCCCAGCGCCCTCATCAGAGCCCTCTGATCCCCAGCAGGGCCCTAATCCTGCACCTCTTTGGTTTTACTCAGGAGACAGTGGGAGACGCTGGGGGCCTGATACCCAGCTTGAGCAGTGTCAGGGCTTCTGGTGCCATGGTTTGGGCACCTCCCCCTCCATTCACCCCTCCCTGCCTCCCAGTGTCTGTCCTGCTGCTTCACAGGGTCCCTCACCTTGGCCTGGTGCTGGCAGGAGGAGAGGGGACCCTTGTGAAAGGTCGCCCCATCCAGTCACCACAGATAGTGCTTTTACACTCACCAATGGTGCCTTTCCCCGTCGGGGGATGGTGCTGGAAGCACAGCTCCAGGGCAGTGCTGACCCTGCACGCCAGTATGTGGGTGCACGCTGGTACCCCTGAGGGAGAGCCAGCAGCTCCCAGACTCAGCCTTAAGGGCAGGAGCACCCTTGGCACCCACTCATCCTTCCTGGCTTTGCCAGGGGCCTGTCAGGGGTGCAAATGAACTCCCTGTTAGGCCTGTTGCACCAAGCTGGGAAACTACCTCTGCTTCTCCCTGGTGCTGCCTTGCTCTGCACGCACAGCCCGGCCCCAGCTTGCCAGGGTACTGGGTTGCAGCCCTCAGGGCTGTCCCTCGCACAGCGAAAGGGAACGCGGCGCTGCCCAGTCCCACATCCTGGCGAGCCTGGGGTCAGGAGCCCCGAGGACCAGCCCCTGGTGATGCATCTTTTCACGAGTGTGTCTCTGGGCCCCTCCACCCGAGGCAGCACTGACCTGACTTTGCCTATGTGCTTGGTTGATGTAAAAATAAAAGTTTTTGGGAACGTGGGAGGCTGTATTTCAGGAGCCCTGGCTGGGCTGCAGAGGAGGCTCAGCCCTGGGGCATGCAACTGAGCATGCCATCGTGCCAGACTTAAGCACAACCTGAGCCTGATGCCCAAACCAATGCCTCTTGGAGCTGGCGGGGCATCCGGCTGCGGAGGTGCCAGGGTCCCAGCAAGGCCACCCTGCTGTGCACGTTTCCCCTGCGCGCTGCCAGCCAGCCAGCACGCACAGAAACGGCCCGTCCTGATCAAAACATCCCTTTAATTCCAGCAGCAGAGGCCATGTCCAAAAGGGGGAAGGAGGCACTTGGTGGTACTGGGTGGTGAAGGGTACAGCAGGATTAGGCCTGGCCCAGCCTGGCCGTGGGGTGCTGTGTGGCACTACCTGGGCTGTCATCTGGACCTGGTGCCATGGGGCTGCCCAGCAGGAGGGAGGCCAGCGGTGCTGCTACACGTCTGTAGCTGGGCCCCACTCGTAGCCTTCATCCTCGTCTGAGTCATCCCTGGCCCGCGTGAACCTCTTCCTCACAGCATCATGCTCGTATTCCCTGGGGGACAAGACACCGTTTGGGATGGGTGGCAGAGACAGTTCCCTGTGGGGCAGGGTGGGGCCAGGCAGAGCTGGCACCCACGGCTCTGCAGGCCCTTCCCCAGCCCCAGGGCTGGCTGCTTTACCCCCAGCCAGCTGGCCCTGGTGCACAGGGTACCTGATGCTGTCATAGCGCTGGCCCCGCTGCTGCTGCCGCTGCTGCGGCGGCTCCTCAGTCACCTGTGAAAGACCAGAGATGGGGGGGGTCAGAGGAAGGGGCAGGATTTGTGCCCCAGCCTGGGGCTGGGCTGTGTTCCCCCATGGGCATGGGTGCACAGCTGGCCCCTGAGCAGCTAGAGGTGACACCCTGCCTGTGCCACAGGGGGTAGGCATTAGCCCCCATAGCCAGGCACTGTGCCAACCCCCATTCTGCCCCACCAGCCCCTCATACCAGTGTGGGGACACCCATCTGCTCGCTTGGGCTGTGGCTTGGGGACATCTGTGCTGGCTCGGAGGAGCGGGCCAACCCTGGCTGGTCGTAGGCATCCTCAGCCTCGCCATCCGTGTAGGCGCCTGCCTCGCCATCTGTGTCGTCATAGTCGCTGTTGGCCTGGCTGTCGCAGGTCAGGTAGCCTGAGGTTGCCATGCTTCGTGAGTTCGGCAGGTCCAGACTGTCCTCCAGTGCCACATCTGCCTGCGGGGTGGGGATGACAGAGACCTGGGACCCTGGGTCAGGGGGGATACGGGTGTGTGGCCCTGTCACCTACAGCCCCCGCAGGCTGAGCCTTGCTGCAGGGCCCCCATGCCCCGTACCTGCTCTGCTCCCGTCCAAACAGGCTGGCTCTGCTGCGTCCTGACGATGTCCTTGATTGCCTCGTACCAGGTGTTGCTGCTGCCGCTGAGGCTGATGGTGGCGGTGAAGAGGTGGCTGCAGTACTTCTTCATCTTGCTGGCCTGGGCATAGAGGCGCCGGGAGCTCTTCCTGGAGTCGGGCGCCAGCCACTGGCGCATGGCCTTGATGCCCTGCCGGCTCTCAGGCTCACAAAACACCACCACCGGGTAGTACTGCATGTAGTTGAGGCACTCCACAGCTGAGGGCGTGATGTCCAACAAGGCGTGCTTGTCCTGGGGCAGGGTACGGCCATCAGCCCCGCTGGGGACAGGGATGGAGGCCGTGGGTTCTCCCCCAAGCCCTGGCCCACCCGGCTCCAAGGACACGGGAAAGGTCGCTCACCTTTTCTGCGATCTGCCGCACTGAGTCCAACTTGATGACCTTGGATGATGCCCCGTCTCGGGGCACGCTTGCTGCAGGACATGGAGACATGGTGTGAGAGGGGCTGGGTCTGGCCATGCCCAGCCCCAGGGCTGTGTCCCTCAAGGCAGGGGCATGTCTGGGGCCTGGCTAGGATCACGATCCATGGGGAGAGGGTGAATGAGTCCAGGAAGGTGTTGGGGTGTCAGGGAGGGGGCAATGAGGCAGGATCAGGGCAGAGCCACAGGTGAAGAGCTCCCACAGGTCCTGGATGCTGAGGGTCCGGCTGCTGGATACAATTTCCCCCCAACATGGGGGGCACTTACGGGCAGTCTCGAACAGCTCGGGCAGCTCCGTGCTCAGCTTCTTCATGGCAATGTCTGCGATGGGGCCCAGGATCACCACCGGCCGCTTGAAGCTGGCTGTGGAGAGAAGCCAGATGGGCTCAGGGAGGATGGGGGCAGGGGCAAAGCTCACAGCATCCAGGCATCCAGTCCCACTCCCCGAGCTGCCCGTGGGGCTGGGATTCAGCCCACTCATCCCAGGAGAATGGAGCCCACTAATACCAGCAGTGGGGCAGCCCTGGGGCTGATGTCCCCTGGGTGCATCTGGGCAATGGGGACACAGTCCTGGTGCCCACCTTCCTTCAGGACCACCTTCTCATATGGTGGGTAGCGGCCCTGCTTTGTGAGGGCAGACAGGTCCTCCCGGCTCTTCCGCAGCATCTTCTTGGCTCCCCGCAGGCCCCGCAGCTTCCAAAACTCGGCTCGTGCCCCAGAGGGGTTAGCACCAGATGTGGCTTTCAGCACCGGCTCCAGGCTGGCGATCTGCTCGGCCCTGGGAGGGGAAAGGGCTCAAGACCTGGAGCCTCAGGATTTCCCCCTGCTTTGTCTCTCCGGGCTCGGAGTGGCGTGGCCAGATAAGGCTGTGGTAGCCTCTTCCCTCTGGGACTTTGGATGAGAGCATCAACTGCCCCACCACCCCTGAGGAAGGATTTCACCAGCTCACGCTTCCACCAGCCCTTGCCCTGCCTCTTACTGGGACCATCATCCATGTCCTTGTCTCACTGGGGAGCCATCCCCTGGCTCTGCTCATCTTGGGGCCATTCCTGGCTCCATCCCTACCTGCTCCGGTTTGGGATGACGCCCTTGTCCTGCTCCTGCAGGTCCTTGCCCACGCGCACAGCCAGCCAGTTCCCCAGCCTGCCCCGGTACATGGTGTCCAGCACGTGGAAGACGTCCCCACGGACGAAGCTGAGACCCGACGGTGTGTCCTTCTCGAAGTCAAAGTGTGTCCGGATGTAGAATGAGTCACCCACATTGGAAGAGATCATCTTCCTGTAAACTGGAGCCCAGGGTGAGAGGGACCATCAGGGGAAGAGGCAGTTGAGGAGGAAGATGCTGGAGAGGAAGGTGCCAGAGGGATTTGGGAAGGAGCTGGGCTGGCTGGGAGCCTCCACAGTGGCGCTTGCTGCGAATGAGGGCGTTGGGGACACCTTTTCCTCCCATGGCACTCTCAGGCATGCTGGGAACAGCAGGACCTGACCCCCCAGCACACACTGGCCTCTCTAGGCTGAGCCACAGTGCCAGAAAGCCCCCATGCTCCCCAGGATGCCAAGGTACAAAAAGGGCTGGGATGGTCTGGTCTCCTCCCATCATCTCTCTGGAATAGGAGGAGGGGAGTGTGGGGAAGAAGGACCACCCTGTGGGGGCAGAAAGCACCGTGGCAAGCCCAGCATCTCTGATGCTTGCTCAGAAAAGCCAGAGGAAGGAAAGGCACAAGCCCAGGATGAGTCTGGTCATCACTCACTGTCCTGCTTGCTCTGGGTCCACAGCGTGATGTCCTCGCCCGGTGGCAGGCTCATGAGATACTCCACGGCCTCCTCACGGGTCAGATTCTGGAAACTGGTGTCATTCACCTGCCACAGAAAAGCACTTGGACACAGCCCTGCCGGCGGGATGGAGTGCACGGGTACCAGCGGGGGTCCCAGGGACAGCAGTGCCCAGGGCAGGGTGGGAGAGGTAACTGGTCCCTGTCACCCAAGTGCCTGCCGCAACCCCTAGCAGCCCTGGCGGGGGGGGGCCTCTGGGCCAGCTGAGGTGGTGCCTGCACCCTGCTGGGTGTTAGCATGGTGCCAAAGACAGGACTGTCCCCTCGGGCAGTGCCCCCAGGGCCAGCCCAATGGGTACGTATGGGCCACGGCCATCAGCACTGACCCAAAATGATGCCCAGCAGGAGAAATCCAAACCCTGGGGGGGGTCAGACCCGAGAGGGATGAGGCCTGCTGGGTGCAGCAGCATTTGGAGCCATTCCCAGCCCTGGGTACCTGCAGGATCTGGTCCCCTTCCCGGATGCCCTGGCTGTCAGCTGGGCTCCCCTCCTGCACGCTCGACACAAAGATCCCCACGTCATTCCCACCGGCCAAGCGCAGCCCGACGCTCTTGGCCTTCACAAACTGCACAACCCTGGAGTCGGCGCTGTACCTGCCACAGGGGAAGCTGCAGTCAGCCTGGTGGTGACATGCCGGGGACAGCACAGGGGGTCACTGCTCTGTCACCCCAACCCTGTGCCAGAGCAGCTCCCCATCTCTCCCAGCCCTTCACCACTGCCTTTCGCAGACGTACCCGTCCTTGCAGACAGCCCGGGCAGCGGGGCTGGTTTGGGGGCCATCCCCCTCCACAGCTTCCAGCAGGTCTGCGGGTAAGGAGGGCTGGTAGAGGAGGCAGCGGTGGCTGTGCCAGGGCACTGGGAGACCTGGCACGGCTCTGCTAGGGGGGTTCAGAGAGCAGAGACGCACAGAGGCCCAGAGCCCACTCAGTGCCCTTAGCTCCCCCAGCCTGATCTGCGCTCACTCACCGGGGCCCTGAGCAGCGTCCACAATCGCATCGGCCGCAGGGTCCCTGTTCGATCGTCTCCTCTCCCTGGAACAAAGTTGGGGCAGGATTTAGGCAGGAGGCAGGTGCCGGATGAGCATGAGCAGGCAGTGCCAAGTGGGCAGTGGGGACAGCAGAGCAAGCTGGGGACTAAATCACAGTCCCAACTCCAGGGTGAACTGGCTTTGGGATGGAGAAGAACCAGCCCCTCCAGCCAGGCAGAGAGCACAGGCGGATCTGACAGGGGAAAGCATGGGGACAGCGCGGGGCTCACAGTGGTGAATTCATCCTGGCAGCAGCTGGAGGTGGCGGGGAGGTCTCAGGGGGTGGCAGATGGGATAGTTCAGAGTCAATGTCGGAGATATCTGCAGCAATAGGAGGGAAGACACATTAGTGACCATCCGGTCCCTGTGCTATGTATTTGGCCCCTGGCACCATCACCGTGTCCCCTCACCATCCATCCGGGAGCTGTCACTCTGGCTGTCTTCTATGTCAGGGATGTTGACCAGGAACTGCCGGTGGTCCCGGAGGATGAGCAGGGTCAGGGTCCCCTCCGTCCGCTCGATGAGCTGCTGGGTGTCAGCCAGGGACATGTCCTCGCTGGCCACCCCGTTGATCTGGAGGGGCAGAGCAGGAGGCCTCAGGGTGCTCACTCCTGGGAAAGCTGCCCCCCGGAAAGCCCCGCTCAAACAGGATGCTCCCGACTGACGCCTTCCCGGTCCCTTCCCAGCCCCTCCAGCCTGGCCCCAGCCCCCATGGCTTCGCCTAGCCTGGGCGGCGTCCCCATTCCTGGCTGCTTCCCAGTGGGACCTCATCCTGCACAGAGGAAACAAATTAGTGAGGCTAATTAACTCCCACCTTTAGCTGCAGGGGGGCCCTGCCCGGAGGCAGGAGCTGCAGAGACCCGCTCAGACATTGCCTGAAGCTCAGTTTTAGTTTGACCTTGGCCCAGTGCTGTCCTTCCACACTCCGGACTAGTGCTGGGGAGTCAGGCCCCAAGCGGACTGTGGGGCTCTGATCCCCCCAAAGTGCAGCTTTTCCCACAGGAATCCTGGGATGAAATCCCTCCCATTTGCCCCAGAGTCACTTTGGTCCCGGGTCCCAGCAGCCACAGTCTGCCTGGCCCATGTGTGCAAATGAAGCATCTCCCTCTCTCCATTTCCTCCTCCCCAAATACTTTGAGCATCATTTCACCTGACACACCCTGAACACCCCAGCTCCTCCGGCTGACTGCTCCCCCGCTGGGGGGACACACACGTGGCAAGGGACCACGCACCGTGGGGACAGCAGGGTGGACGCGATCCTGCTGTGGCAGCTGGACAAGCCACCGTCCCTGGCTGAATGCCGCGGGGCTGCCTCAACCAGCCAGCCCCAGCATTGTGGGGAGCCGGGCCCCGAGAGCCCACGTGGGGTCACTGGTGAGGGCTGGGGAGGCAGGGCAGGGTGCGGGCACCAGACAGAGCTGCCTCCAGCCAAGCTGCCATCCTCTGCAGGCAGCTGAGAGAAGCACGCTCTTGGCTTGTCCCCTGTGGTGGTACTAGGCAGGGACAAGCTACCCGAAGAGGGGGAGCTCCCCAGGAAGTGCCGTGTGCCCCGTGTGCCCCCGTACCTTCAGGATGAGGTCTCCCTCCTGCAAAGAGCTGTCCTTTGCTGCCAGCCCGCTCTCCACTATGTGCTTGATGAAGAGCTGACTTCCCAGCTTCAGGCCATACTCTGCACCACAGAGAGCCCACGACAGTGCCGGGGACAGACAGATGCAGGACTCCCTTGAGGTCCCCCCTCACACCCATCCCCACAAGCCCAGGCCGGCTCCCCTTGGGCACTAGCAAGCCCCAAAGCTGAGTTCTGCAACCCCAGGCTGAGGCCAGGCAGGTTTGGTGCACCCAGCATGGCACGCCAGACCCTGACACCAACCCCGCCATCGCCTCCTCCCCAGGGGGAAGGCTTGGCCACAAATCAGGCAATAAGACCCAGGGACGGAGGGAGCAGGAGGGCCTCACCTTCATTCTGCTTCTGCTTCACCAGGACCGACGTGATGGGCTTCGTCGGCACATCCTGGCGCGGCAGCCGCTTGAAGCCCGACACCAGGACCAGCCCATTGGTGTCCCCTTCGTGGCTGAAGCCATTGGCAGAGTGGTGCCGGCTGTAGCCCCTCTGATCCGAGCCGCTGCCGGGGCTCTGCCTCCAGTGACTGCTATCCTGGCTTCGCCTCTGGCTCCGGGACACTGACTTGTGGTGGCGGCGGTCATCCCGGTGGTGCCCAGAGCTCCTCTCGCTGGACGAGTCCCCGTCATAGCCCTGGCTGTGGTCCAGGTCATCCCGGGAGCGGTGCAGGGCTGGATCTGCACCATGTGACACATAGTCCTCGTCCGAGTCATAGCTCCGGGGCGCGGTGGGGGATGCGGGGCTGCTCTTGCTCACGGGAAGGTGGACTTTCTTCGATCTTTTCAGTGTCTGCAGGTGGAAAGTGAGAAGGAGAGGATGGTGCAGGCATCTCTGCCAGGAGATGTTTCTACAGCAATTTCCACACCCTGAAAGGGAACCCCAGGGTGTGTGAGACAGGGGAGCTGGGGACCCGAGCATGGTGTGGTCTGTGCACAATGCTGGCCCCCATCCCGCCACAGGGCACACTCACGATGTTGGCAGTCTTGCCACAGGATTTAAGTGTCTGGATGGCAAAGGAGGATGAGACATTCTCCATGGAAAGGCCATTCACCATCACGATGTGATCCTTCCTCCTGGGAGGGAAAATGCAGCTGTGGCTCTGCCCCAGGTGCAGCCTCCAGCTGGCGGAGCTGGTGGGATGATGAGGGCACCCGTTGCCCCAGGGGGACCCCATCCCAACGGGGCAGCAGTGCTGGCCCTCTCCCAGCAGGAGCAATTCACTGCCCTTCCCATCCCCACCAGCAGCGAGCAGCCCCCAGATCCCCACACACTCACTGGAGCCGACCCATTGCCGGTCCCCCAGACACCACATCCGAAACGACCACCGCTGTGTCCCCTGTCACCCTGTTGGGATGGTCCCGGCCTCCAGAAACAGCGAAGCCAAAGCCCCGCTGAGGGTCCTAGCAGGGACAGGCAGAGAAGGGTCAGGCAGAGCTGGCCCCACAGACCCCATCCCATCCCGCAGCCACCCCGGGCCACGCTCACCTTGCTCAGCGTCACCGTGTGCTGCTCCCAGATCACCATCTCCTCCATGGTGGCCACCCGCCACAGCACGCGAGGGAGGGCAACTGCAGCAGCTGGCCGGTGCGGCAGCCCCTGCCTGGCGGCTGGGGGCACGGACCGGCTCCGGCTCCTCTTTGCAGCTGCTGTCCCCTTCCTCGACCCTACTTGGGGCTGCAATGAAGAGCAGAAGCAAAGCTGAGCCGCAGGTACCAGGGACCACAAGGGTGCAGGGGACAGAGACCCCCACGGTGCCCAAGCACCCACCAGGGCACCAGGACTTGCAGTTGTGTCACACCCCAGCTAACCCTGCATGGGAGCTGGCTCTGAAACCCAGAGCTGCCTCCATGCAGCGTGAAATCCCGCCCCCCCCGGGAGGTTCCTCTCCATCCCCTCGGCTGCGTGTCCACAGAAGGGATGGTTTTATGCAGGGCAAGCAGGTCAGGACCCATCTCCATGGCTGGGACCACCTGCCCATGCCATTCTCGTGGTCCCACTCTCCTCCTGGGAGCCAGCAGACCCCAGGGCACTGCTTCGGGTGGTGCTTTGGTGCCCTCCTGCCCGCCTGCTCTGGGCTCCAGCATGACGATGGAGCTTTGGGAGCACCAGTGCCCTGGCCTCACCCTTTGGTTCCCTGGGTTTTCCCCAAATCCAATGTTTTCCACCTAGGACAGATGAGCCCGACTGACAGGGTGATGCCCTGCCCAGGCTGAAATGCCTGGGATGGGCCCAGAGCTCCCCTCCACTGGCTCCTGGCTCCCCGGTGGAAACGCCAGCGTGAGCCTGGAGAGACGCAGGATCCCTGTGTGGGGTGGGGGGCAGCTGGGAGCCTCCCCCAGCTTCCAATGGGGCGGGATGGGAGGGAGTTTGATCAGGAATTCAGAATCACAGAATCGCAAGGGATTGGATGGGAATTCCAAGGAATGGAAGGGACCTCGGGAGATCATCTAGTCCAACCCCCGTGCTAAAGCAGGTTCTCCTAGAGCATGTTACACAGGACATCATCCAGGCGGGCTTTGAATATCTCCAGAGAAGGAGACTCCACAACCTCCCTGGGCAGCCTGTGCCAGTGCTCCATCACCCTCAGAGTAAAGAAGTTTTTCCTCATGTTCAACTGAAACCTCTTCTGCTTCAGTTTGTGCCCATTGTCCCTTGTCCTGGCGCTGGACACCACTGCAAAGAGACTGGTTCCGTCCTCGTGACTTCTGCCCTTAAGATATTTGTATGTACTGATGAGGTCCCCTCTCAGTCTTCTCTTCTTCAGACTGAACAAGCCCAACTCTCTCAGCCTTTTACTTGTAGGGGAGATGCTC
>BOSO01015718.1:11064-32080 GCA_018403395.1 Gorsachius goisagi | reverse complement strand
AGCTGCATTCCAGCAGGTCAGTCCCCAGCCTGTACTGGTGCGTGGGGTTTGACCTCCCCAGGTGCAGCACTCGGCACTTGCCCTTGTTGAACTTCATCAGGTTCCTCTCCGCCCAACTCTCCAGCCTGTCCAGGTACTGCTGAATTCCGGTGTAGCAGCCGCTCCTCCCAGTTTTGTGTCGTTGGCACCACAGGGAGCTGGAAACCTCCACAGCCCCTCTAGGAATCGGCCATGGGGCAGCTTTGGTGGGACCAGGGGGCATCAGAGACGAGCACGGACACCCCGCAACGGCGAGCAGGGATCCCATGGGGAAGCTGGGGCCGGCAGTGGGCAGCCAGCCCTGGAGCAAGCACGGTGGCTTAGCCCCTGCATGGGGGTTTTCTGTGGCCAGCCCCCAGCCGGAGCCACACAGCCAGCCAGGCCCCCAAAACAAGACCCAGCCCACGGCAGCCCTGGGGAGGGACGGTGTAATCATTCACCCCGGCCTTGGAAATATCCCCAGCCAGCCGGGCCACAAGCCGGCAAGCGCAGGGGGCAGAGTCCAGGTTTCCACTCTGCGTCATGAGCCACCCGAAACCAGCCTGAGCACCCACCTGCCGGTGCTCGGCACCCAGGGACACGTGTGCCTGGGGGGCGGGCTGGGGCTGAGCAGGACCCTGGTGTCGTGGCACCCACAGTCCTGTCCTGGTGCCTGTGGGACCGGTATTAAACAGCAGACCCCAGCATGGCGGTGGAGTGGTTTCCTGCTGGATCAGTGAGCTGAACCGGTGCGTCCCGTCTCAGCCATGTCACCAGTGTCGGCCAGTCAGTGCTGACAGGCTCCCTGGATGGCCATGGGCA
Source organism: Gorsachius goisagi (assembly GCA_018403395.1). Taxonomy (NCBI): domain Eukaryota; kingdom Metazoa; phylum Chordata; class Aves; order Pelecaniformes; family Ardeidae; genus Gorsachius; species Gorsachius goisagi. The sequence goes on along the minus strand of BOSO01015718.1, from coordinate 31,240 downwards.
ACACGGCGTGAGCCACAGGTCCAAGAGACCTCAATCATGGCACAACCAGAGCATCCCCCTCCCCAGGGCAATGGCTCATCCGCTGTGCCAGACCTGACCCCACTGCCACCCAACACAGCCTCTCGCTGTCCCCAACCAGCTCCCACTGCTGTCCCTCACTGGGGTGCCACAAATCAGCCACAACCCACATCCCTGCTGCTGTCCATGGCTCTTCGTGGGCAGCAGCAGTCTGGGGTGGGTGGGATGGCGTGGGGACGGTGGCAGCTCCTGTCTTGCCAGCTGGCACAGGCAGCGCCCACGGTGCAGCCAAGCCCCAGTCCTGTCCCTGGTCTTGCCCCCGCAGGGACCTGGCGCAGGGCCTGCCCCAAGCCAAAGGCCGAGGCTGGCAGCTGGAGAAGCCGGCTCAGCCGGTTTCCAACAGAAACCAGCCCGCGCCCGAAATGGCCCCGCCGGGAGAGGCAGTATCTGGGCAGAGCTGACCGCGGCCCAGCCCGACGCGCCTGCCACCAGGCACCGGCAGCACCGGGAGCCCTGCACGCCCCACTCTGACCCACGCACGCACCATGGCCGGCATCTCCCAGGCTTTTTAACACCAAACGAAGCCCAGGCTGTGCTGGGGCAGCTCGTCCTGCTGCAAGGTCCCTGATTCGGGGCTGTGCCCAGTCCCAGGTGACACCACCAGCAATGCCCACCGTGGGGACAGCAATGGGTGGGGACATTATTTATCAGAAAGCAACGCACCCTGCCCACCCCAGCCTTCCCCCACGGCCACCCCCACCACCCGTAACATGTTTCTCAGCCCCCTCACCAACAGGGGTCCTCAAATGGGACCCCAAAGCCTTCCCGGGATCAGCGGGGTCCCTTGTCTCAGCCAGTGCTGCAAAACCGCTCATCCCTTGTCTGGTCCTGGCCATGCAGGACTGGGGTCCTGGATCCTCCCAGAAGCTCCTCAAACCCAACCCCACCCACATCGCAATGGACTGATCCTGGCCCCCCACTCAGGGAAAGGGGTCTCTGGAAGGTCTGACCCGGCCAGGGGGTAAATCAGTAGGATGGAGGCAGGTTCTCCAGCCCTCAGGGTGGGAGCTGTGATTGGGGGGGGGGTCTCAGGATCCCCCCCCAGGGTACCTCCCTGCCATCAGGGCAGGAGTCCAGGAGGGTCACCGGGTCCTGGAGCCACCCAGAGAGGGACAAAGCATGGCCGGTTACCCAGGTGAAAGCAAGGCTGGGTCCCTGTCCCCAGATGGGGAGCAGGGTCGGCAGATCCCGGGGGGACAGGGTTAGGCACTCACCGAGCCTGGGATCCGACCAGGAAGGAGCTGAGCTCCGGGGCTGGTGGCAGCGGTGTCACTCCAGGGTGCCTTGTGTAACCCTTTGTAGCCCAGACGCTGCCTGCAGGAGGGAAGGGGGAGGAAGGGGGTCCTGGGGCAGCTTCCCGAGCACAGCAGGAGTCACGGGGGGGGCTGGCCCTGCTGTCCTCCACAGCGCTGGTGGCCCTGGGCAGGGACAGGCTCATAGGACGCCGAGGGTGGTGGTGCCCGGGGACAGGGGTCCTGCACGAACCCGCACTGCCCCAGACCCCCAAACCTCCCAGCAGCCCCACTCGGGAGCCCCCGGGGCGACCAAATGGCTTCACCCAGTGCCCCAAGAGGGGACAGGGATGGGGGCCAGCCTGGGGCTCCTGGGTGACCCTGCTGACGGCTGCCATCCCCTTTCCTCCCCTTCCCCTTTCCTCTGTCCCCCACCTGGGCACCAGCCCCACGGCATTCCTCTGTCTGCGGGGCCGCTTTGCTGTGGTGACAGAAATCAGCTCCACGCCTTGGCCCGCCGTCCAGGCTGCTGCTTCCAGCCGGGGCCGGTACTGGTGCCACAGGTGGTCACAGCCCTGCGGCGGGGCGTCCTGGGGGGACCAGATCCTCCTGAACCCCCCGGCCACCAGCCACCACCCCGGAGCCATGGAGCCGCCGCGTTCCCCACCGCTCGTCAGATCGGCATCAAGCGGCTCCTTCTCGCCGAAGCGCCCCGCCAGCCCCGAGGGGAGGATGGAGCAGCCCCCGTCCCAGCGGCCACTGCTCCGCAGGCCTGGCCACGGCCTCCCCGGCCGCTCCGGGGGCACCGGCAGCCCTCCCGTGCGGGGAGGCGGCCGGGAGCTCCTCGGGCGGGGAGACGGGGACGCGGCCCGGCAACCTCATTGGGGCCGCCGGCACCTTCCCGGCTGCGCCGAGGGCTGGGCGTTAATGCCGGGCTGGGGCTGCCCCTGCCCGTGACACGTTTGTCCCCTGGGGCCGGGGACGCTGACGTGAAAGGACCGGCCCAGGAGAACCAGTGGGGCCGGCCCGGGCTGACCCGCACCCCGGGGCTGACCCGCACCTCGGGGCCTCCCCGGGCCGCGGCCCGGCGCCGCCAGATGGTGCCATGGGCCGGGCCGGCCGCGGGGTCGGGAGGGGACGCGCCGAGGGGGAGGGCGGGGAGGCGGCGCCCGGCACCGGGAGGGCCACGGGCCCGTGGGGGCCAGAGCGGGGGACACCGGGGGCTCCGCCGCAGCGGGGTCCGGCACAGGGCCGCGCCAGCGGCGATCGGGCGCGGGGCCTCGGGGAGCCGGGGCACCCCGGCCCCGCACACCCGCCTGCACCGGGGCTCCGGGCCGGCCCCGCCCCCGCTGCCATGGCGACCGGCAGACCCCGCCCCCTCGCGGCGGCAGCGCCGCGGCTCTGCGGTGCCTCCCGCCCGCTGGAGAGGACGGCGTGGCCTTTCCCTTCGCCGCTCTACGGCGCGCGAGGCCACGTCCCCCTCCCCGCGCCTGCCAGCCGGGAGCGGCCCCGGTCCCACCGCCCGCGGACTATCGCGACAGTCACCGCCCCCCCTGCCGCCGTTGATTCCGGCGGAAGAGGACCGCTCTACTTCCGGTGCTGGCCACGGCCCCTTCCGCCTGCAGCGCTGGGGCGTGTCTAGCCGACGGCGTCTCCCGTACTCTATGGTCCCCGCCGTTCCCAGTCTCCTCAGCGGCGGCGGCCGGAGCCGGGAGGAGCGCGGCGGCGGTGGGCGCGGGCCTGTCCTGCCCCGGGCCTGCCCTGCCCGCGGCCTTCGTGGCGGCCATGGAGCTGGAGGTGCCCGAGGAGGCGGAAGGCTCGGCCGTGGCGGGTGCCGGTGCCATTACCCCTGAGGCCGGCGTGGGGGGACTGGACGCGGCAGGAGGTAACGGGCTGCGAGCACCGGGCGGCCGGCACCCTCGGCCCGGCTCCCCGGCGCGTTCCCCCGAGCGGCCGCTCCCGGCCGGGCCCCCGGAGTGTCTGTCCCCGTGTCTCGTCCCCTCCTCGGGCCCAGAGTGGTTTAGGCCAGCTGCACCCCCCCACGGGGCGGGGGGGTGGCTGAGTGGTACCTCCCGGCCGGGCCCCCCGCACTGTGCGTTGTGTCCCCGGGGGGGCTCGGAGTGGTTCAGTCCCCCCTCTCCCCGCCGCGGAGTGTGCCAGCCCCGGGGTACTGCGTGGTCCCGTCCAACTGCCGCCCTCCGCTCCCCCCCGGGGCCCAGAATGGTTCCGCCCCCCTGGGCTGCCCCCTGGTCCGGGCTCCCCCCGGCCCGGCCGGTGCTCGCTGCGGGGGGGGGGAAGCTGCGGCCCCCAGCCCCGGTACCGGCCCTGGGCGCTCCGGGGGGGCTGCGGCGGGCGCTGCGGCACCCTCGGGCGCGGGTCTCCCCTGCGCCGGAGCAGCCACCCGCTTGCTCGGCGGGCGAGCGGGACCCCGGGCCGTGCTCCCCGCTCTCCCCCGCCCCGGGAACGGGCCTCGGGCCTTCCCTCGGGGGGGCGGATGGTCCCGCCGAGCTTTGGCGCTCGGGGGCGGGGGGGCTGCGGCTCCCAGCGCTCCCTCCCGCGGGCCCGGGCGGCTCGGGGGCCAAGGCCGCTTTTAAGAGGCAGGGAGGGAGCCCCGGCCCGGCAGCGCCAGCAGCAGGTTTGGGGTTCCTGGGGCTGGCAGGATCCGAGGTGTGGGGCGGTGGAAGCACACCCGCCTCCGCTGCCTAATAAATTATAGCTCGTTAACAACCTCAAAATTGGTAGCTTTAGCTTTGCGCGTGACGGTGCGGCCCCGCTGTGTCGCTGGCTGACAGGTTCCTTTGTGGGCCTGACGCGAAGCTCCCGCGCCCCTGCCTGAGCCTCAAGTTTATTCAGAGCCTGCTACGAGGCTGACGGCTTTCGGCTGTGTTATGACAGCGATCTCCTTGTCTTCGGGCCGTTAAATGGGGATCATTAGAGCCTCTAAAACCCAACAAATTACAGCGGAAGCTGTGATTATTTCAGAGGTGTCATCTGCTGCTTGGGGGGGCTAGATGTAACGTGTGATTTTTGGTAGGGTGCTGAGACTTAGGCAAGTGGCAAGCTGTCCCCGGCCTGCCTGCTTCGGGTCCTCGGTGCTGTGAGGAAGATGGAGGGGCTGGCTGCAGGCCGCTTGCCTTCCCCAGGCTGCTCGCAGAGCTCCCCACCCACCCATCAGGGCTCTTTTTTTGGGAGCGTGCTCCCAGCACAGCGTGGTGGGCATGGTGGCCTTGCAGCTTGTGATGCTGAGGGACCAAAAGAGAGAACCTCTTGCCATGAACAACTAAAATATTGTTTATCTTTCTGACTTCTCTGTCACCTTTCTGTGTTTTGGGGAGGGTAGAGGGTTGTCACTCAGGACAAGACAAGGTGTCCGCGGAGGCTGTTGCTCAGGAGGTGTTTAAGCAGGGAGCATGTGTTTTCCTTCCCTTCTCGAGTAAATCTGAATTTATGAACCTGTAGGCTGTCTTACCTTACACTGATAGTAAAAAAGATGAAACAGAGCCAGTAATCTCACCGATGCTTTGATTTTTTTCGAGTCAAGTTGCTTACTCCTCACTTGGATAGCATCCAAATTGTGTCACTCGGCCTCAGCCGCGCTTGCAACTGGAGCTCCTGGGAGGGCTGGGGACAACATGCACGACAGCCAGCAAGTATTTTCTGGAAGACAACAAAACCTGGGGGGACTGGAGGTGGCCCTTGGTGGGTGTGCACGGAGGCACAACCTGACCTGTGGGTGGGGTGGGGTGGGCTGTGCTGCAGGGCTCGGGTCGGTGCTGCCGGCTGGCAGAGCATGTCGACATGCTCTGTGGTCCTCACTGCAGCAGATGGGAACGCTGTGCGCCAGAGCCGTGTGCCCGGGAGCAGAGGGGGTTTGCGCTGGACGCTGTCCTCTTCTGTTGACTGTTTCAAAGCTGATGGCGACAAACCCAATTTAGCATGCGCAGCGCTGATGCCGTCGCTGCTATTGGGAGCAGCGATGGAGGTGGTGAAGTGCTCGTGACCCACCTATACAGGTGCTTCGTGCCACTTGCCTTAATGCTGGCGCCGCTGATGAAGGATTACTGGCGTAGCAGCAATCTGCTCCCCGGGTCTTTGCGGGAGAGCAGGGATGGCTGTATGCTGCGCCCTTGCTAAACGAACGTGGCAGGGTTAATCCAGACCATGGGTCAGGTCAGCAAAGGCCTTCCCCAGGCGCTCAGTGAATATTGAGAGGGGAGCTGGTTAGTCTGGGACAGGAGTGAAACCAGGTGGAGGAGAGGCGCTGAGAGTCAGGGAGACCTTGACAAGGTTGACTTACAGCATGGAGAGCCTTCTGAAGGGAGCTCCTGGAAGCCTCCTAATACGCGTTGAGGGGGAAAGCTTCGTTTAGTGCCAGCAGCTGGGCTCGTGCATGACACACAGGCCCCATTTGTCCCTTTCAGAGAACCCGGCTTTGAGGTTTTTAAAAGTTTTGTAACTGCTGTGGTTGAAAAGGGAGTTTACATCCGTCAGATTTTGAAATGGCTGCAGTGCCTCCTGCCTGCATCCACACCCACTTGCCCTGGGAAGGGGCTGCGGGGAGCGGAAGGGGCAGCTTGTCAGTTCTGTGCGGAAAGCAGAGCTGTCAGCAGGGGCGGGGGTGGAGCGCAAGGCACTGTGTGCATGCGGGGTGGGCACCGGGATCGCTCAGGCTGGGGTCCTCCGATCCCCGGAGCGGTTGAGTGAGGAGAGGGCACATCACCATCCCCCTGCCTGGGTGCAGCCCAAAGGTCTGGAAACCTCCTTTTATCCAAGGGGCCTCGAGTTATTGGAGAGCTGTTGGTACAAAACTGATGGCAAAGCTGCTCTCCACCATCCCATCGCAAAGGTGGAAATTCTCAGCCCACCGGGGAAGTTGAGTTGATGTCCGACTTGGTTCCATTTCTCACATCTCCTGTGGTACATGGGTTGCAGTCTGCCCGTCATTTCTGGCTTAGCGCCTGGGCGAAACCCTCCAGTGCGTTCTTCAGGGTTGAATTCCTCTGCTTTAGGGAGCTGACATGATTTAACAAGTATTTATGCTCTTGTTCAACAGTTGTCTCACTGCACCCAGAGCTGGTGATAGCAAAGTGGAGATCCTGGCCCTGGCCAGTGGTGCTGAGTCTGCTGGACGCTGGCAGCGCCTGTCAGGCCATCTGCAGAAAGCACTGGGAGAGCGTTGATTGCGACAGATGAAGAACGGTATTGCAGCTCTTCCCTCTTTGCAGTGATAACTTTGAAGTGACTTTTGAAGGGTTGCTGGAAGCAATTTTGTCAGTGAGCAGATTAGAGATAAGAGAAGAATTCCACCCCGTGGAGCACAAGCAGTTCAATCCATACCAACGTGATGGAGAGGGAAATCGGAGAGAGCTTATCAGCTTGAGGAAAAATCAAATGTAAACATCATCCCCAGCATGATTATGGTTCACAGCTTAGTTGGATGTCACATGCCTCTTTCCCGTGAAATGGTGCTAGCGAAGATGATGACAGAGGGAGTCAGCCAGGCAAAAACAGACAGAAAAACAGCCTGCGCCTTGAACTTTTAAAGACCCTGCAGTTACTTCGCAGTCAATAAGTCACAGCTCAGCTGCAGGGAAGGAGGAAGGCAATGAAAATAGAATTCAGGCTGCTCTGGCAAATTAGTTGTTCTTTATGATGTGAATCGGCTGGAAACAAATTGGAAGCTGGGATTATGGAGCCCAGGAGCTGCAAAGGGTGGTATTTGTACGGCAGGGAGACCTGGGCACTGCCCCTGAGGATGCTGGGCCTGTCTGTATCGGTGTCAGGACAGGCTGCAGAACGAATCCCCGAGAACCCAGGAAGAAGAATGATTAATCTAATTTTCATTAACTAGCTTTTGGCATTGACCTGTATATAATAGCCCGTTACGCCGCTGCTGGGTCTGCGGCTGGCAACGCTGCCGTGTCCCACTTGGGAAGCACGCCGGGCCGCTCCAGAAGGGCTCCTCAGGGAATGACCTGAGTGGATTTAGTATGAGCAGTGCGTAATTTGGGAATGATTATTGAAATGATTCACTGACATGACCATTATGGGCTCTCGCCAGATGCACAATCTTATTAAATATGATTTTCCCATATAAGGTGGTCACAGCCTGAGAGGCAGTGGCAGGAATTCCAGTGCTTGCTTTTTTCATGAACACATCTTTCAATCTCAGCTGGTCAAGTCCAGAAATAGGTCTGCCACGGCTGTGTGATACCCTTACCAGAGGCTCGGAGAGCTCTTCTCATTGCACACTGCTTACATCTTTGTGGCATTTGATTATTCCCATCCATCTTTTCAGTCTGCCAAGCGCATTCCTGTAGACCAGGATTAATCTATAGAGGCCTGGCAGGTGCCTTGCTCCTGACGTGGGTGCGGTACCCACGTGTTCTCTGGGACCTCACCAGCACAGGATCAGTTTCCACCTGCGTGTATGGGAACTGCAGGCGTTACATGGATATTGGTACCTTACAGCTTGCCAGTCAGAAAATGCTGCCCCTTTCGCACTGCACCAGGGAATGTCAGCAGCAGAGCTGGAGGGCAAAATGTTTGCTAGCTCCCAGTGCAGGGAGGCTTTGGCTGTGTTTGGGTGGGAGTGACCCCCGTCAGGCTGGTTCGCATGCTCTGCTCCCACTGGCAGCGCAGGGACAGAGCTACCGGTCGTGTTGCTCGCGGGAGATGCTCCCTCTCACAGCCTGGCTGTGGGAAAGCGAGGGCCGAAGTGGGTCTTGCCCTCCCTGGATGGTCTGATCCCATGGACATGCCGTCCCTGATCTCACCTGGAGCCTGTGCCGCTGGGGGAGTGGGCAGAGCAGCGGCTATCGGAGCAGGCTGCCGGTTTTGAGGCGTGCTCTCTAGACCCTGCAGAGTTTAGAGCGGAGGCCTGGGGACCTTCTTTTCTCCAAGATGGATGTGTGGGGGGAGGAGTGGCTCTGTATGTTTGGCATCCTAAATAGGAGAAGAACAGTAGAAGAAGGCCTAGGTGGGGGGGGGTTGTTTCCTGCTAAGTCTTTCCAGGTGCCTAACCAAAATTTTTGATAGTCCCCTTTAAATTGGAGTTGTTTAATAACGCAGTTGACAGTGTCGCTTTTCTTCAGCTGTCTACTGAGCTGTTTCCCTCTAGGCCTGCAAGCTGGGTCGCCTCATGAATGTGCCTAAGAACAGAATTTCTTAGTCGTGTCAGACTGGTCACATCCATGGGGCCAGGCAGAAGCTATTTTTACAGCATTATGCAGATGCAAAGCCATAATTGTTTGGTGTGGGTCCCCAGTAAGTAGCTACTGTCCAGGCGATACCTCCATGCGGTATTTCACTGCTTGTAAATCCATCTGTGGCTGCTGCGGACACTCAAAGGAGCACAAAATACTGTAATTTTCTGTAAGTCTTTGGCAAAGCAGAACTCCTGGCGCAAGCGCCCTCTCTGCATTTGCTGCCTGTTGATGGTGCCCTGCTCTGCATTGTCCAACAAACAAGTGCAGCCGGTTGCGTTTTCCTCTAACGGGGAGGATGCTGTGATGAAAACGCGCACGGTGCTGAGCCCCTGCCTGCCCAAAGCTGCCCATCCCTTCTGCTGCATGAATGCACTCGCAGCGATGAAACGACGAGAGCGCAGCAGAGGGGTAAATCGAGACATTGGGGACAGAAGGCCAGTTAAAACTGAAATGAAACAGAAACGCAGGGAAGAAGAGGGTGAAAGAAACCCAAACTGGCAGCCTGTGGGAAGTGAGTTTTGTCCTGATCCTCACTGGACCTTCTCAGCAGAGCAGCCTGGCGTTGCTCACCTACCTGCCTGGGGAGCTGTGTGCCAACAGGAAAAGCATCTGCTGCCTTTCCCAGACTCTCTGCCTCCCCGCTGGATAACCAGTGGACTGAGTCCCCTGGAAGGGGAGCCTGGCCTCTCCAAGCAGCCCTAGAAGAGCCGCTGATAATAAGGTAATGTCGGGGGTTTTCCTTCTCGGACCTACCCAAGCAGCCTGGCACTTGGTTGAGTTTTTCAGTGTTGCCAGAAGCTGAGTTAACCTCAAGACTTTCTGGGAAACGTTTCTGTAATTAAAAAGGCGAAAGTGATCGGAGCAACTTTCCTGTCGCTTCGTCTCTTCTCACCCACATATTTAAGCAGAAAATGCTGTCAACCCCTAATTAAGTGTCATCTTCTTCCATCATGTGTTTTTGTGGCTTCCCCAGCTTACGTGTGGGTTTCTGCGCTGGCTTGCGGTGAATAACCCCGGCTGAGTCAGTGTGTGCTGCGGCGGTGAGGAAATCTGGAGGCTTCGAAGACATTCAGTTGCCCCGGTGTTCACAGCCCGTCCGATGCCGCTGGTCACTGCTAACCGCGACACGTTTCATCACCTCGCAGCTCCGGGGAGAGGCTGCTGCTCTTTCACCGTAGGAGTGAGCCCCTTTGCTTCTCCTCCAGCTTTCTTTGAAAACAGCAAAACCACCGCTCTTCCCTCATTCTGTTTAAAAAACATAGAAATGTGTACAACTAGAGAGCATGTAATGGGAAGGGTTCTTTTAAATAGTTACTGTAACGCAGAAACAGGCTGGAATAATTGAAATTTGAAGAGCAGCAGCATTATTTTATAGCGTGGAGCCTGCACATTCTGTACAGTCGCATCTCTGGCAAGCGGCTGGGACGGGAGCTGTCCCTCTGCATAATTGCGGGGCTTCGCAGCCATTACATCTGGAGTTGCAGAAAACGAACCTCGCAATGTCCAATTGCTGCCTGTACTGTTTGCATTCAGCGCAAGGAGTGTAAAACGATTTGCAGGCCCATCAAGGGGGGCACAGTCTTCATCTCCCCTGTAATTAGCAGAATCTGCATGTTCTCTGTGCAGAATTTGCTGTTGGAGAGGGTGGGAAAGGCTTCCTGGGAGACGAGTTGGAAACTGGTCGGTTGCTTCTCTGGTGCCTACGCCGCTGCAGACCTGCCTGTCGCGTGAGCGCCGTTTGGGGAGGACGGGCCCACGCTCCGGCTGCACACCTGTAGCTGCTCCTGCTGCACCAGGCGCTCGTTGATCCGGCAAAGGAAGCCGGGTCATGGCCTGGGGTTTGTCACAAGACCAACCTGGGCAGATACGCTGCCGCTTCTGAAAGGGCCTGGAGATTATCTGGGCATGGGAACGCCACAGGCCACAAGCCCGCGCCTTTGTTCTGGGTGAAATAGCTCAATCTCCTGAACTCAGAGGAATTAATGGATTACAAGACGAGGGCAGCTTTGCCTTGTTTGCAGTCATTAAAACGTAGCGACGCGCTGCTGGGACGGTACCATTGGTGACGTGGGCTGGTGGGGAGCTTGGTACCAGTCAAACTCCAAGCAGCTCAAATGCTGCTTTGCGCTTTACTGCATAACATTAAATCTCCCAGCCGTGCAGGGGAACGATGTTTAATTCAGCTTCTGCCTTGTGCTCCGGCTGCTGCTGTTAAGGCTTTACTGCTTCTGCGTTCTGGATTTGCAGTGGTCCCATTGTGCCTGCGGTAGCTGTTGCTGAGCGATGCTCTCACATGGGGCTTGGTGGCTCCTGCAAAATTAGCTCTCTGTGCTTTGAGGCTCCACGTAGCCAGACTGGTTAATAACTCTTCATTTAAACTTGGTGATGCTTTGGCTGATGAAGCTCTGTCAAACTACTGACTCTTCACATTCAAGTTCTCTGTGTTCCTGTACCATGGTAGATGCCTCCTACTTTCTTCCCCAGAAGATGTGGGAGCACTTCAGCCTCAACCAGCACTGAGATCCTGGAGGAAAGGCAGCTCATCAGCAGAGGAAGGGGAGTGCTGGGCTGGGAGCCAGTTGGGTCCCTACTCTTTCACCGAATTTAGCAATTCAGAGTAATTCCACAGCTGTTTCATGTTTTTTTTTCCTGTAGGAGGCAAAGAGATCTGCTGCTTTTGAGGCCGGGTAGCTGAGTTCACGCAGTCATTTAGCGGGGCTGGTGTTGGAAGACTGTCCTCAACGTAACTCAAACTCTGGACAGGTTGGGATGCTGCCCTTCAAAATGAGTGTCTTGAATGTGTCAGACCATGCTGGTGACTGCGTTGTGGTTCTGCAAGAGTAGAATTAGTCGAGATTATTTTGCCCTTTCATTTGCTGCCTGGCAAGATGACGTTTAAATTGCCAGTTGCACTTTTCTCCCCCTTGGAGTTTGCCATTCTCAGTTGCTGTTTCATGTTCTGCCACCGCAAGTCAGTTGAGGTCCGGATCGCCAGTGGCTGAGACGACCGCTGAGATCGGTGAAGGGCAACCTGATGGAGTTGAGGATTGAGACAAAAAATATTGAGGACTGACATGAAAACCGCACGTAAGACTGAGAGGGGACCTCATCAACACATACAAATATCTTAAGGGTCATGAGGACAGAGCCAGACTCTTCTCAGTGGTGTCCAGCGCCAGGACAAGGGGCAATGGGCACAAACTGAAGCAGAGGTTCCAGTTGAATATGAGGAAAAACTTCTTTACTTTGAGGGTGACCGAGCCCTGGCACAGGCTGCCCGGGGGGGCTGTGGAGTCTCGTTCTCTGGAGATATTCAACCCCCGCCTGGACGATGTCCTGTGTAACATGCTCTAGGTGAACATGCTTGAGCGGGGGGGTTGGACTAGATGATCTCTGGAGGTCCTTTCCAACCCTTGCCATTCTGTGATTCTGTGTAATCGCCATTAAAAGAGCATCATTTGCAAAGTCTCTTGCGAGATCAAGCTTGATGCACGAACTTACTTTCTGCCTGCCTGGTTAAGGCTGGGTATGTGCCACCTGAGCAGACGGCATCTTGTCCAGCCCCACGTGGGGCGGGAAGGATAGGCAGGAATGAGGTAGGTAGAATAAAAGCGATGCTACCTTATATTTAAAGTAGGAGTAATGTAGGTCATCTTAATCTGCTCTGCCTCCTCCCCTTCCTGCGGGATGGGAGAGAGTCCCAGCCACGTGTGCTGCAGGGCGACGGTGAGGTTGGGACAGCCTTGGCTTTGCCGCTTTCTACCTTTGGAGTGTTCTGTGATCTTTGCAGGCTTTTCAGCTACTTTACTATCTACCAAAAACCCCCCAAACCCGCCCCACCCTCCAGCAGAACAGTGTTGTTCCTGTGCATGAAATGAATGGCTTCAAGGTGTTACCAGTATTTCTTAGGCTGGAATTCCTGATTTGTGGGTGGAACTGATTTTGCTTAAACGGCAAGTTGTCAGCATCCTCCTGAGCTCTTGGGTATTTACTTGGGTTTTCTCCAGTTGAAATTGGGCTGTGGTGCAGTTACGCTCCTGCTTCAGTTACTGCGTGAATACCTGTATAAGCACTTTTCTGATGCTCGTTCTTTTGGCCCTCCAGTGATTAGGGCTTGGTTCAGAAGCGCTGCATATGGATTTTCATTTTTCATTCGGGGCTGTATGAGCTCAGATAATTAAGGCCGCTTTGCACCAATTTGAGTAACTTGAGTGTTGGGAGCAATTTTGGTTGGCGAGTCGATACAGCTCACAAAGGGGTTGGAGCGCTTGAGAAATATTTTTATGTAATTGGCAAGTTTTGAGGGATTTTGTGAAATCTTTCTGAAACTCAAGACACGTCTCCAAAATACGGCAAGGCTCGTGGCAGTCTGCCATACCTTAAAATGGACGATCACAACGTGCACATCAGTGATGGAAACGCCGACAGCGGTACGTCCCGCCTGCCTGCTGCATTGACACAGTTGATGTGATCTGGGGGGTTACAGCGGCTTGAGATGAGACGGGGCTGGGTTTCTGCTCTTGGAGCCTGCTCGGTTCCGTTACTGCTTCGTCCGAAGCAGGTCAGCTCCTCGCCACCCAGAAGCTGGCAGCCCAGCTTCAGCTAAGTGTCGTCTCTGATGTCCATTGATTTTACTCGAGGTCCTGAGGATCTGAGGGGGATCGAAGAAAAACCTTCGGGTTTGGCATAAGGCCTAGACACACAAGTTTCCATTTTCCAAAGTAAAAAGAAGGCAATTAGCTGGCGTCTCCCATTGCCACTGGCCAGGTGGGCTGTTTTTTTCCTGCAGGGATGCCCGGCTCTCCTCTAAGCGTAGAGTTGGGAACTGAAGTTCACGCTGGCTTTGCGACACTGCTGGTGTTTACCGTGCTGGTTAACGTGCGAGAGGGAGGAGTCTAACACCAGGCAGACCTGATGGTACTTTGCTAACCGGCCTAAAAAGACAAGGAAACTTTGCCCATGTCTTAGGCTTGCGTGTCATCTTTGGTGCTTTCGGCGACCTGGGCAGCAGCACAAGCAAAATATTGCCAAAGCCTCTAACGTGGGCAGGACGTGGCAGCGGATGACAAACCTGCTGCGGTAGTTTTCTTTCTGTAGTCTCTCTGCACCTCTGATGGACCAAATTTTGTGGATTTTTTCAAGGCAAAATTGTCCATTACTGCATTTTTCAAAGGGAGGCAGCTGGCTAAAATCATCATCTGGCTGAGTGCTCCTTCCCTGGATGTGTGCCTGATGGCACTTCATGCAGTCAGTCGCTCCATTTAGATGCTGATGTGAAACTTGGTTCTCTCTCCCATTTCTTGATTCCACAGTTTCCGTCCATGCAGCCGGTTCTGCAGCACGTGCGTCCCTGTGCCGGGAGGAAGGGGTAACGTGATCAGCAGTCCTGTGCGCAGCCGAGAGGGCAGATGTCATACCTGAGCCTGCTTGTCTTCAATTTAAATGTCTCTTTTAAATGGGTGTTGTCTTTACAATGACAGTTTTCCTTTCTGTACGTGTTCGGTGCTGCTCTCACCATCTGTCTGGATACGTGTTGACGGGGGCAGCGTACAAAACGGCACAGAATTTGCTGGCAGACACGCAAACTATAGAGATGTAAAATAGCCCTGAACTTCAAAGCTGGAACAAAGACAGCAGAAATCTCTACCGTCTGGAAGCTGTGCTTGTCACCGGGAAATGACACGCTCTTCACTTAGAGGGCAAACGCTTGCCTAGGTGGAATCCAGAAATACTGCGAAGTTTTTCAGTTGGGCCTAACAGGTGGTGATTATTTGTGGGTTTCAGTAGCCCGTGTTATGGGATAATTTTTGTGTTGGTAAGAACTGTTTGTTCAGTGATCAGAACTGAAATCTGGAAGGCCGACAATTGCCTTTGCTTATAGAATCATAGAATGTTTTGGGTTGGAAGGGACCCCTAGAGGTCACCCAGCCCAACCCCCCTGCAGGGAGCAGGGACACCTTGAACCAGATCAGGTTGCTCACAGCCCCGTCCAACCTGGCCTGGAATGTTCCCAGAGATGGGGCCTCCACCACCTCTCTGGGCAACCCCTTCCCATGTTTCACTACCTGTTTTTTTTTTTTCCCCCCTGTAACGCTGACTTATGTTACAAGATAATTAAGTTTTTTGGGGGAGGAATGGGCAGGGGCATCTTGTGCTGCATTTTGTAGCTTTTGATATGCACACTGTTGGTTTATTTTAATTCCAGGATACTTCACCTCGAACGGCGTCTCTTCACACTTAAATTAATTCTGATGGGAGAGAAACAATGACAGCGTTTCTTCACCTTAGTGTCAGAGGGCTGGATGTTTGTTTTCGTTGCAGTATTAAGTAGGAGTCACTGGTGGATTAACTATCTAGGACACTCTTTTTAGAAAGAGGCTTCTGGACTGGTAATGCCAGAAAATGCTTATTAATGAAAACGAGAAACCGAAGGAGCGAACATCCTGAAACTGCTAATTGCTTTTGCGGCTTCTTCACGGACCTGTGTATAATTGCAATCTTTGCTGCAGCTCCCTTGCAGAGAGCCTCGAAGTCCTGATAAACGTGGGTCTGTCTTTAAAACGAAGAAAAAAGCCTATGTACTCTGTCAGACAAGAGTTATATTTCAGTTAAAGACAGCAGTTGCCTTATCCGATTCACTTTGATATAATAAACTGGGTTGCCCGTCATGCACCAGATGCAGAGCTGGCTGATATAGGGTGGTATTAAACTGAAGACCCTCCTGAGATGAAACGCTGGTAGCAGGCTGCTTGTCAGGACCCTGTCAGCTGCGAAAAATGTGGTTGTTTGGGAGGAACTTCATTTAATAACACGCAAGCTCTGGTTTTGTATCAGTAGGATGGCAATGCACAAGCTTCCTTTCAAGGTTTATAACCAGTCTCGGAGAGATGCCATGGCTTCCCTAACTCCCAGGTTTTAAGCCACAAAGATTTGTTTTGGTTTGAGTCTTTTTTTCCAAATGTAAAACTAGGAGCGGGAGAAGACTGGAGGTGACCAGCATGAAGAGCAAACTGTAACCTAGAGGAACAAGGTGGGGTTTTGCAGTATCTGAAGAAATGTAATTTAAGTGCAAGTTTTCCTGTGAGGTGGCGTGAAAAACAAATTAAGTTGTAAGGGTGAGGTGGGCTGAAAAACAACTTAAACCAAGGCCTGCAGGAGGGAGGGATAAGATGTGCCTGAATGTCAGCTTTTCACCTAAAAGAAAAAGGAATGGGTTACAGGCAGAGGTGACAAGGGCTGCCCGTTACTTAATGGTTTCCTATTAGAGCTTCTGCTTTTGGGTGTTTTGACTTGCCAAGATAATGGTCTCCCAACTTCCTTTGCCTTATGGCTGGCCTTTAACTTCCGGCAAAACCAATGCACCTGCTTTTGTGAAAAGCCAAGAAGTGTTGCCCCATCCAGAACTTCAGAGCTTGGTCAGGTTCATCCTTTAGCAGCGTTGCGGTGTCTGGGGGGTGGTTGTGCTTCATCAGACCTGGCTTCTCCTCTTCCCCTGAACAGCCGCCAGCACCTGACAGCTCTAAGCCTTCTAACTTCCATTTGCTGTGCCTTGTAAAAACGACTCTCCCGTTAAAATCTCGCTGGTGAGGCTGGAGGAGTCCCGCTGCTTGGTGGGCCTGGATCGATAGGCTTCAGCAGTCTGGCCTGGAAGAAGATTAATGGCTTGAGAGCCAGGAAATGTGAGTTTAAACCATGGGACTTCCCATGTCAGCCCTGTCTATCTTCTGTTACCCATCGAGAGCCGTTACGTAGCTGTTGGCCAGCGTTACCGCACGCCTCTGTCTTCCTCCGACCCTGCGACGCACACCACCATCATAAACCAGAGAGCCGGCCGCTACCAGCTGAGTCAGGAGGAGAATCCTGTGTAAGAGGCTGGCTTGTCCTCCTGGAGATGCTTTTCAGAGTGATGCTTGCATGCCTGGCCGCGGCTGCCGTTTCTCTCCAAACACAGGAGCAGATTGACTTTGCAAGTCAGTGGCAGTGTGTTTGGCTGGTCCAGCCTTGCAGTGCTATGGCTCAGGGAGCTACCTCACTTCTGGTTTTCTTGAAGTCCTAGCAGACAGCATTAAAGATCCTGGGAGATTCTTCTACATCGTTCAGAAATTCTAGGCAGAACTTCACATTGCTGTCTTGAATTACTTCATTCTATACCGGTTCTTCAAAGGGCATCCCCAGTTTTAATTTGTGTCAGGCAGATGTTGAACAAAGCCCTGAGAAGGGCTCAGGAGTTGTTCGTGGTTCAGGACTCTGCTTTAGGACCTGTGTGACCAGTTATTCTCAGTTGCACCTCGAGCTTACGTAGTTCTATCAATGCACGTGTATGAGCCACGTGGCCAGCCAGACCGGGCTCTTCCCGAGATGGTCACCTATCCTGGCAGCCCCGTGTTCTTCAGTTGTAGCTTTCTGTGTTTAATGAATGCCTTTCATTAGCACAGGGCTGCTCTGAAAACCGCAGCCCAAGAGCTGGGGGCTCTGGAAAGCTGGGAGAAAAGCTGACCCAGCCAGCTGCAGTTCAGCTCCACGGTAACTTGTTTTCTTTCACCTAATGACAGCCTGCTGTCACACGTCCCAGAAACCACGGTGCCACTTCAGGAAGACCTTGGCCACTCCTGCATCCCGTGCAGGCGGTGTAAGTGCAGGATACAAAGGGTAAGCACAACACTTGCCTGGTGCACAGCTCGGCAATGACCACGGTCTCCGTGCTGAAACCCAAACAGCGCTGCTGCTTGCGGAGGGGCTGTGGCTGAACCGGGTGTGAACGTGTGCCTCTGGGAACACCGTGCCAGAAATCTGGAGTGTCCTCAGCACCCCAGGTACCTTTGGGAGCTTGAGGATAGCCAGTGCCTCGGTTCTGCCTGCGCAGCACTTCGGGAGATTAAGTGCTTTTCTGGATTTTGCTCTTTGTCCTTCTGTATCTGTAGTTTTGGACACTTACCTGTACAGAGTCTGGAGCAGAGCCTGTTCTCAAATGAGTAAATAAATGGACATGGCTGCACTTGGTTAAATAGGAGTAATAAATGCCTGGCTCAGCTGCCAAGTGAAAAACCTCTAGGCTGGGCTGGAGCAACCACTTTCGTGACCTTGCTTTTGAGGGGCTCCGTGCCAGAAAGAGCCTGCCCTTGTGGTTACCTGTACGGGGGGAGGCTGTCCCTGATCGTCAGCGTAATGCAACTGAAACATCCTGGCAGCACCAGGCTCTCTCTCCCTGCCATCTACATGTCTCACCTGTTTGTATTTCCTACTAAGAACTCAAGAAGTATTTTTTAAAATTTCCTTACTTTTTAGGTACTTATTTTCAGGTGATAGCTGAGTCACCAGCTGCCATGCTACAGCCAGGATCCCGGGGAGAGAAGAGACTACTTGCTGAAACTTTGAGTTACGATTTTTGGCAGCACACTTCATCTTTGAGCTTGTTCTGCTGTGGCTTGTTTTGTTCCATCTGTTCAGGTGCCTTTGTTAGAGTGGAGCAGGAGCACCCAACCGAAACGCTCTATAATCACAGAGAGCAGAAGTGGCCATAACAAGGCTGGTGGGAAAAGAACGTGGTGGTGAGCAATAATTTAAATTTATTCTTAAGCTACAGCCCCCCATGCCTTGCAGCAGTAGCTCTTGCCCTAGAGGTCCTTCCTCACTCTCACAGCACGGGTACGTGGTCTGTCCGGAGCTGCTGCTGCTGCTGCAGGGGACGTTTGCTCACAGAGCCCTGATGGAGGAGAGGAGGACTGGAGGGGTGGGACCCCCCCAGGTACCAGCCCCCTCAGTTGGGGGGAGAGAGGAGGTGCTGGCACATCTGGGGACGGCTAGGATCCATCTGGAGGAAAGGATTTGCAGTAGCTGGGGTGGATTAAGCAGGGTTTGCTCCTAAGGAGCTGACTAGCCCCCACTGTGGCTTGCCGTAGGGTTTGGATGGGTTGTGCGAAATCCATGTGGCCTGTGCAGGAAGAGGGTGGCAGGGTGCTGTGACAAGGGCGGAGGACGCACTGGTGGGAAGCAGCAAAACACCAGCCAGACCTGGCCTTCTGCCACGTGTGAGTTGGGGTAGTTAATTTTGAATGAGGCCAAGAAATCTCTGATAGCTTTGGTGCCTAACGAGGTCAGAAGAGACACGCATGCAGCTGGAGAGCTTGAATTTCTAGTTGTTAGGGCAGCACAAGTTTAGGTTTGTTTAGAAGCAGATGCCGTGAACACAGGCTGGTCCACTCATCCCATTGCGTCTCTCTAATGACATCTTTTCAGTGGGACCTGGTCAACTTGCAAACCACGCCTGAGTTGCATAGAGGGCCTGTTCTGAGGGGCTGTATCACAAACCCACGCTCTGAAAACGGGTCCAGAAATTCAGTCTGATGCTTTTACCTTGACATCTGTTTTTGAAACAGATAGAAGTTACGGAACGTCCCCCTGCTGCATCTCCTCAGCGGCACGATGCAAATCTGTACGGACTTGTGCGTGTTGCAGTGGTGTCCGCAGCACCTGTGGCAACCTGGAAGAGTTTACTCGACCTGATGTGAGCAGCCTAGCAAAAGGACTTTGCATCCAGTGATGCGTTGTACGCAACCCTGCGCTGAAATACCCTTTCAAGTCTTCAGTGTTTGAGCACCCCTGGAAAATCTCTGTCAAGTGACATTAGCAAGAGCGGCATTAAATCTTAGGAGGATTTAGACGAGCAGCTTTGGCTACGGAGTAAATCAGGAAATACCCCACTCATTAAAAATCCAGGTGCATCTCCAGGATGATTGGCAAAGGGTGGCCTGCGGACAAAGGGGACATTTTCCCTTTGCAACTGGCTGTTGGTCGGGATGCAGAGCTCCCGCAGGTTTAAATCTGTGCTTGCCGTGGTAACTTCTGTGTATCCTAGTATGGTGGGAGCTGGTGGTTGTGAAACTTCAGGCAGATTTCTTTACCTGCCGTGACTGTAGTAACTGGACTTCAGCGCATCTTTTGGAAGGTCAGAGGATGGAAGATTTGGGGAGGAGATCTTTCCTGAGTTATATTCTTCTATTTCAATGTAATTTAGTCTGAGAATAATTCTTGGTGGTGAATGAGCAAGGGGAGTAAGCTCTCTGTCAAGTAACATCCATAGGAAGACACTTTGGAATGGTGAAAGCGATAAACAATCTAGCCCATCCCTGCTGGGTCGGAGGTGCCAACTTTGTTCAGCTACAGAACCCTCTGTGAGAAGGGGCTGAGAGATGAAACAGGGGGGGTAGTTTGTCACTGTCTCATGTAGCTTGCAGTCTGGCGCTCTTTGGGTCTGCTGTGCTGCTCCTACAGGCAGCTCGAATGATTTCTTTGCCTTGCCAATCTCTCCCAAGACATGTTGAGACCCTTTGGAGGGATACCCCGAGAAGCAGTATTGGAAAGGGGACCAAGCTGAGGTGCAGAGGTGTCCTCCTGAGTTTTGCCTGCTCACTAACAATACCCTGTGCTATTTATCAGCTTAAGAATTTTTGGGATCGGGTACAGTGAAGTGGCTTTTTCCAGGCACCAATTCCTTGTCTCGTGCCAGCTACCAGCCTCGCAAGGTATCCTGGCAGAGACGACGAGTAGCAAGGGGAGCTTGTGAAGGTCAGATGTGGAGAAGAGCCTCCAGCAGCACTAATCCCTACCTGCCCAGGAGGTGCTGAGCTCTGATGTTAAAGCATCGTGCAGCTAAAGCAC
>BOSO01015718.1:0-10952 GCA_018403395.1 Gorsachius goisagi | reverse complement strand
GGCTCTCTGGCCTTTGGGCAGCTGAAAACTCCATCTGAACACACAAAAAGAGTCCCAAGGGCTGCCTGGAGTCATGCACTGCATTCAGGGCCCTGATGGTTTTGCAGCGCAACTGGAAAGGCAACAGGAGGTTCTCTGTCTTCTCTCTGCTGAGCTCTCCCAGCAGCCAGGAGATGCCGCAGTGAGTGGTGTCACTGGGTTGGGACCCTCTAGGAGGGGATGCGAAGCTTATCCTACCCCCGAGCAAAGGCAAGGGGACAGCTGGGTGTTGTTCTGGCTCTTCTGCATGGTTGTGAGGAACATGACTTCAAAGCCCTTCAGCGTTTTATGACCTTGCTCTAAATTGGCGTCGCGGTTTTAGCGTGGTGCTGCTGTGCCTGGATGCTGTCACAGGCGTGGAGAGCTGGCTCTGTCCTGGAGAGGTTGCGCTTCCTGCCGCAATGTTTGCTGACTCTAATTAATCCTCATCAAGCTTTGCTGTGAATTCTCGTAGACAGATTTGGACTCGTAGGTTGTAACAAAGAGAGAAGCCAGAGGCTGGGAAGAGGCTGGCGTCCCCAGCGCCGCTGCCGGGGTCCCTGACCTCAGGAGCACCTATCCCACCTTTCTGCCACCGCTGCCCACATGGGCGCTTGGACGTGCTGGGAAGCGTGTGTTGTTGCGCTCCGCAATCCTCCTGTGACCGGTGGCGTGGAAGGGAGCAGGAACACTGTGTTCAGATAAGGCTGCACCTTTCCCGTCTAGCAGATGTTCGCCTGAACATCCCACTGGATTGCATAATTACAGCCTTGAACGCGGAGCTGAATGGCTGCAGCCTTTTCCGCTCCTGGGTGGCAGCTATTGTGTGCTCCTCTTGATGAGATTTTTGGTTTGCTTTTCTGTCAGCTGTGTCACACGGTTGGGGCTGGGCGCTCCAAAATTGTCCTTTTTTTTTTTTTTTTTTCTTCCTACATGCAGCTGATCTGAGACAAGAAAACAAATCAGTTCTTTTTAAATTTCATTTCCCTGGTCTTGTCCTGCTCGTTCCCCACTGTAATTGGGCTTCTGTGCTGTAAGCGCTTTTCTGGTGAGTTGTCAAGGAAACATTTTAGCATGGTGTGTCCTGGCTCCGCAGCGTGGCTCTGCACCCAGCAAGCGGCCCCGCACCCGCAGCCGAGGGAGGAACGCGTTAACTCCCCGCCTGCACCTTCAGCTTCTGCCCTGCCTCCTGCACTGGGATAAACAGCTTTGTTGCTGTGGCAGAAAGAGTTGCGGTGTAAAAACAGAGCTAAAATAGGCTGGTAGGTGCCTTCACTGCCGAATCGCCCCTTGGTGGCCGTCCCTTGCGGTGGTGATGCTCCCTAAGCTGGGTGCTTCAAGCGGCCCTGGCTGGGCTGTGTAATACTGGGTTTCAACCGCTTGGTCCTGGGGGAGCAGCGAGAGCGCCTCTGTGGTTTGGGGTTCAAAACCCTCAAGCTGGGGGGCTGATGGGGGGCTCGGGGCGGGCTGGGGGCTTCCTTCTGCCCGTCCTGGGTTAATTGAAGAGCTCTTAGAAACTGCCTGAGGTGGAAGGGAGGGAGCGAGCTGTGCCACCGCTATCGAGTGGGTATCGCAGCAGTGCCTCGAGGCCCCGTCCTACCTAGCCGGTACATTAAGCTCTTTCCCTTAATTTGTCCAAGGCAAATTCCTTTCCCTAATGAGTTTATGCTCAAATACACATGACAAAGGGCATGGGAAAAGAGTGCAGCACATGGAGTTGGTGCAGTAGATCATGGTTTGCCAATGTCGTCTTCCCTCCACGAAGTGGAGGTGGTTCCCGTGTGCTTGAAATGGCAAAGTGAGGCACGGAGCTGGCGTGGGTGGGAGCCGAGGACAGCAGGGAGAGCGGGGCAGCCAAGGTGGGATTAAATGGGATTACTTATCTCTGGCTGCTCCTGGCAGTCCAGTTTGACCGGTGCCCAGTGCTGCCAGTGTTTCTACCTGTCTGCACATAATCGCTGGACTTTGGATGGTGACGGAGGCATCCTGAGGGACTTGGACATGCCCATGCTGTGGGTGCCCTGGAGCAGGGTCTCCTCCCTGCAGGGATGGAGTGAGCCTTGCCCCAGCGCTGGGCTGGACCGGGGCAGCCAGCGGGGAGAGGGAGTTTGGGCTGTTCACGTTCAACCAGCGCAAGTTTTGTATAGGTGATCCCAAAAATCAGTCAGTCGGCAAGTGCTCCATGGAAAAACAGTCCAGTTTTGGTCTCAAAGCTATATGTTGATTCTGTATAACGGCAGAATTTAGGTCGGATTGCTTTATTTCCATATTAGTTCTGCAAGCTCTCCAATGGCAGAAGCAGCCCAGGGCACAGAGCAGCTGGCTACGGCTCTTTCTGCTGAGAGATGCTGCATTGAAGGGGGGAAAAACCCCAAACTTTTTATTTAGTATTGTGGCTTGATTATTTCTCATCCTAATCAAATTGTGGTGGTGTTTTATGGGAAGAAAATGCGTTTAATGATCAGAAGTAGGTCGTCCTGGGCGCCTGGGAAGGGCAAGCTGTAAATAGCTGCCTTGTGGAGGAGCTCGCTGAGAGCCCGGCTTCTGCTCCCCGTTGTGTCTCCTCCTCCCTAACGACTGCCCTGGCCCTGCTTGCTGGGAGCTGGGGCCGCGCGTCACAAGCACAAGGAGAAATTCAGAGGTTGCTTTCTGCCTTTCCCTTTTGACAGGGCCTGACGCCCGTGCCGGCTCCTTGGGAAGCCCAGGCTGGCTGCCTGTGCTCGTTCAGACGCCTCTTCTCAGCCAAGATGTCTCTTCTGGCATCTTCTCTGAATTCCCCTTCCCTTAATTTTAATTTTTTTTATCAGCGGTCCCTTACGGGAAGTAACAGCTGTCTCTCTTGATGGATGCGTTTCATTTCCAGCCTTTCCCTCTATATTTTGACTGCAGCACATCTGCCACACGAGCACAGCCTTTAACTTGCCCAGCTCATGCCTTAGCACTCTTGTTTCTTAATGCTCTTGCACGTGATGCATTGCCCATCGGGGCTGCACTTCGAGCGCTCCCACTGAACAATAAATTGTTGCATCCTGGTTTCTGTCTTCGCCTCCTCTTATCGTCTAAATGGGTTGCTCAGGTGTGTGACGGTGTCTCGTTCTCAATCAAAGAGATGCAGACCTCCTTGGGGGGGGGGGTGTGACTTGTCAGGATGCCACAGCCTTCCAGCCGATGACGCCCCATTAGTATTAAACGTCAGTTCTGCAAAGGCTGCTGTCAGCTCGGTAGTCTAAAAACAAAGAACAAATTAAAAAAGAAAACCCAACAACACATACGAACTGCTGGTTCTGCGCTTTTGGAGAGCCGTCCTCTGCAAGCTAACCGTGTCTGACTACGGATCCTACTGCCCCGATTGAGAGCAAACTGCAAACCTCTGCTGCATTGCTTTTTGGGGGGGGTCACGTTGGTGCAGCCTCCAGGTGAAGCGTTCACGTGGTGTTTGTATTCAAATGTATCTTTAGTTGCAGTCTTGTTGTATAGGCACTTTAATGAAGCGCAGAACCCTGGAGAAAGGAGGCCAGATACATCGACCAGTCCCTCAAATTTGCTTTGACTTCTCTAGAGCATCATAAAACATCAAATACTTATAACTTATAAACATATATGTGGGTGTATACATCTGTCTTATAAAGAAGACTTCTTTATTAGGTCTCAAGCCAGGCTTTTGCTGGGTGTTTGTAAAACTTCCTGGAGAATTCTTTCTCAGTGGACAGAAGCCTCTTGTGGCTCTTCCAGGCTCAACCAAAACCAAGCCCAACCCGCCTGAAAAGAGCAGCGCTGGTGAAGGCGGTTAGTGCGGGGGCGTTATAACGCAGGGGGGTTGCTAGGCCCCTTCCTGTAGCTGGTTTTGAGGGGTCCAAGTGACTTTTTTTTTTTTTTCCCCCCCCCTCCCCTTGATTAAACTTTAAAATTTATTCTCTGCACGTAAATGAAACCTGAAACCCCGGGTTTTAACTTAAACTCATTCCAAGTTGTGGACAGCACAGGCGATGTTTTCTGGTTTTCATGAAGTTTCCTTTTAAACCCAAAGATTTGATGATTTTTTTTGTTTTTCTTTTTTTAAACTTCTTAACTTCTGCCATCACTTACATTCCTCTGGTGACAGCACCTATGGAGGCCATGGGCTGGAGAAGCCGAGAGAGCTGCTTGGACCCCAGCCCCGTGCCATTTTGGGAGCTCAGAAGCACCGATGAGGCTGATGAACCTGGTAACGATGAGGGTTTCCTTCGTGAGCAGACCCCTCCTGCCCGCCTGCGTCACGTGTTGCTGGCGGGGAGCGAGCAATCAAGTGTGTGCAAACGGGGGCCGAGGGGCCTGAAAAGGTCCCAACGCCAATTTGTTGACGCGGTGTTGTAGCATAAGAGGACAACTGGGTTATCACATCTTGCGTGGATTTGTGCTCCTCCGGCACGGTGGAGTTTGGTGTCGCGCAGTGAATGCGCAGAGGGTTTCCGAGAGTAAATTCTTCCCTGTCCTGCGGGGTGTGCGCATCGTGGTAGGGATGGACAAGGTGGTTGTGGCTGTGAATAAAGCATATAAAAAAAACAAACCCCATAGATATTAAATAAGAGATGAGAACTGCTGAATGCTGCAGTCAAAACATTTGTTTCTGACGCACTGGAGGAGCTCGGGTGTTGGGATGGGGGCGACTTAAAGCCACACGCAAATGAGAAGAGGAACAGGTCAAGCGTGCATGAAATGCACTGAAAAACCCAGGCACGAGCTGGAGGCAGGGCAGAAATCTGGGGTTTCATCCCGGGGTTCCCCTTCCAGAGCCGCTCATTGTGTTCCTAATACACCCTCTGATGAGAATCATTTCGGTCGGCTTGTTATGCGTTGAAACCTCCTGCAGTAGAGCCCCTGTCCCCCGCAAACCGAGCACTGTCTCTCGGGGCTGTGTAACCCCCCAAGCAGGAGTTAAATCAGTTTTCGCAAGGCCATCTGTCAGCTTGTTTGAGGTGAGCGCAGCTGCGTGCCAGGCACCGAGTAGCCCGTGGAAGAGGTTTATTTTTCATTTTCTGCCTAGGCAAGTTGATTTTTGTAAAGCTGAAATGTTTTTTTAAAATATTTTTTTTTTTATGAGGGGGTGGAGAGGGAGGTTTTGCTGGTGATGCTCTTGTCCACCTGAAGCATCATTTCTTCTGGAGATGCACAGGTCCTCACCGCCGGTACCCTTCCTTCACACGAGTGGTTGGCGTTGATTCCACATTTGGTACGTGTACAGCGGCAGACACTTAAAAGCTGGGAATGAAAGCGGCTTGTGGTAATTATCGCAAAATTGAAGATAATCTCCTGCTCTGGAATTGTGACAAAGTGCAGAGGAGAGATTAGTGCAGCAGGAGAGCGGTCTTGGCCATGGCAGGGAGAGTGTTGTCTCCCTGGCCCGGGCCCCTCTTACCCATGTTGCATTCCCAGCGATTTCCAGCGTTCAACCTGGAACAGCTGAGTTACTGCTCCAGCTGGAAGTTCGTTAGCCAAATGCTCCCTCAGTGCCATACTCCTGCTCCTCTGGCCATGGTGGGGGTTTTTGTTGAGCAATCATAAAATTATGTTGTCTTGGGCCAAAGAACTAATTTTTCGGTGCAAGCACCAACGTGGAGTTTGAGCTCGCAGTGGTCCTGAGCTGCGTGCTGGCGCGGTCCCAAGGAGCTGGAGGGAGCGGCAGGGTTTCGCATCCCCCGTCTCGTGCGGTGCTCGCCCGTGTAGGCGACGGCCCCTTGGCTGAGGGGTGAGCACCCCCAATGGGTGATGGAGGGGTTCCTGTTTCACTTGCCTCCTGCCTGAGGCGGGGTTGTGCGTTGCAGCTTGCGCAGGGGGAGCGGGATTTCAGACCTTCGCTGCAGTCCTGTGATTCTGTTCCTGATGTGAGACTTGGGCGCTAGAGAGCACGATTTAAAGCAAAAACAACGAGAAGTGAATCTTCCCACTCTGGCTTGGCGAGCACGGGCCGAGCTGTTGGGCTGGGGGCTTGCATTGCAAGCGGTTGAAAATGCCGCATTGTCAAGACCCGTTTTGCACTGGGGATCCCCGGGTTGCTGAGACCAGACGGTGAGATCAGCCCGCTCCTGTTATGCCCAACTTCTTGCTCGGGCTTCTTTTGAAACGAGCCCTGAAGCATCACTGCTTGTATTTGAGGAGGCTGAGGAGCTTCCTGCTTAAACCATTGCAGTTCCCCCGTGGTCGATGGGGGAGATGCTGAAGCAGCAGCAGGTTGGGCTGGACCCTCTGGGGCTTTTCCTGGTCTCCAGCCAGGAGGGCTGGACATCATCTGCTGGGGGAGAGGGGCCACCCCCCTCAGCTTGAGTGCAGATCCCCCTCGAGTTGGAGGATCTGCGCACCGGCAGGCGGATGGGGAATCCACCCATTGCCCTCAAGTGGTGAAAAGTCAAGGGCTTGGAAGAGCTCTTCTTCTTCACAGTCCAAACTCTCAAGCTCTGCTCCATGGTCTCTTGTGAAGTTAAGTCCTTTCCAAAGGATTGTGGGTTGCCTGAGGATCTGTGCTTGTAGGAACGCTTCAGATAGGAGCAGGGAGCAGCAGGTTCATACCTGGAAACAGATAGCCTTAAATCTTGGCCTTAAATTTATCAAATCTGTCTCTTGGGTCTGCGTTCTATGCGAGCAGGCTTCTCCCCTAACAACTGGGCTCTGCCTGCAGAGGTGGCTGGAGGAGCCTGGGGAGCTGCCCTGGCCCGGGACGTTGTACTGCCGGGGTGGGGAGCTCTTCTTAAGCAGCTCTTGGCCCTGGTTCATGGGGGCTCAGCAGAGTCAACTGGGCTGGAACTTGTGCTCCCATGCACAAGGCTCCCAGCAGGGTAGCGACCACGCTGTGGGGCCGGCGGCAGAGAAGCCTGTTCTCACTGTTGCCTAAAAGTGAGGAGCTCCTTGCAACTGTGGGCTCGTGCTAGGAAATGGAAAGGTGGCCTCGTGTCAGAGGAGGGTTTGGGCCTAGAGTTTCCAACTCTCGATGATATATCTAACAGCTTTAGGCAAATGCTAATTTCTCACCATTGATGGTA
Organism: Gorsachius goisagi; assembly: GCA_018403395.1. NCBI lineage: Eukaryota > Metazoa > Chordata > Aves > Pelecaniformes > Ardeidae > Gorsachius > Gorsachius goisagi. The sequence goes on along the minus strand of BOSO01015718.1, from coordinate 3,921 downwards.
ATGGACTAATGGTGGCTTCTCCCAAAGGCAGTGGTAGAGATAAATGATGCATTCATTTTTGCAATATATTTGGACATCAGATTCTATAAATAGATTCAATTACCGATATAGTAATTGAGTGGCTGGAAAACAGTTTCATATGTGTCTCTCTGGGCTTCTGCACGTAACCGACTCTTCAGCATGGTGGGGACCTATTATGGTGCAGCAGGGATTTACAAGAACTCTCTCTACTGAAGCCTCTAGGAAATGTTATTGCTAAGAAAAATTGTGCATCTTTGTGCTTCTGAATATGAAATTGTTTGGGTGACCCCTGTAACTTCAGATACCTGCACTACTGAAACTGAAAACGGAGCGAAACCAGCTGCTTTGAAGGGCTTTCCAGCTTGCTTGAAAGAGCAAAGCATTAGGCTGTTTTCTCAGTGTTTTGGGTTTTTTTTTTCGCTGATGTCCCTACTTTTACTGATGCACTTCCCTTTTCTCCTCAGGTCTGGCACCGAAGAAGGCAGCCGTCACCGAGGTGAGACATGTAGAGCTGGCCTTGAAAATCCTGTGATGAAATGAGAACAGAGCTCTAGAAAACACTCCTGCCTGATGTTGTTCAGCAAAGCTGGATTTCAGAATACATTTAAGATTACTGAAAATTTGATACCTGTTATTTGGGAGAAAGAAAATGAGTGGCGGGTCTCTGAGTCCCGGTGTTGGCATCAGCACAGTCAGAGAGGGGATGCGAAGGGATTGTGCCCACCACGTGGCCCATTTTAGCTGTGTGATCCATGATGTCTGTAAGTCAGTGGCCCAGGGCACCTCTTGCACACCAGAGCCCAGATCTGTGTGGTGGGCATCTCCAGGGCTCTGCGTTGGGTCTCACCTGCTCCCAGGAGCGAGTCAAGGAGGCTGTAATTTGTGAAGCCCTAAAGCAGGGGAACATCTCGAGGGACTGTTCTTCTCTCGCCCATAATCTGGGTCGCAGGTTGCTGAATCACTGTTACCTTCTGGAGAAAAACTCTTCACAGTTGGCAGCAGGCAATCTAGTGGGAGGATCTGAGTCTGAAAGCTGTTCCCTGAAGCCCACACGCTTGGTTTAGGGCACCGCATTCAAATGATTTTTGCTTGATCTAACTTTCTGACATAGACCTTTACATTACTCACCTGGGATGGTGAACATTTGTATACATGAATAGCAGAATCTTCCCATAAAACTGCCAGGAATGTGACACTTGATTCTTTTTGCCTCCCCAGAAATATGCGTAGTAGGAAGCTCAACTTCTGTGAAAGTTGATTGCGTTGTTCAGTGCACAGAGAACTCCGCTTTTTCTTGCCCTGGAAACAGTAACAGGTAGAGCAAGGGACTGTGGAAGAGACTTTCGTTACTGCATTTCACGTGATAGCAATCTCTTAACCAATACCTGTGTCTGTTAATTGCTTTGAGAGGATGAGCCACGTGGCCAGCAGGGACGATACAGCCTGAGCTTGCGTGTAAGAGGATCCAGCTTGTCGGTTAGGAGCTGCAAGGGGAGGATAAGCTGTTCTGCTAATCATGACTGCTTGGAGCAGCGCTTGGAAGCAAGCCTGGCTGCGCTAAATGTTTAACACAGTGTAGGAAATAAGACTTTTGAAGGGGAAATAAGACTTTTGAAGGAGAAATAAGACTGCCCCTTAGCACCAGAAGTACGAGCTGTTTGACCAGAAATAGCTGCAAGCCCTTGATTAAAAGCTAAAACACAAAGAACTTGTGTAGTCTGAACAAAATTATACATTGTCTGCTGTAGACATTGGTTCTGAGAGATGGGTCTGTGCAGCACTTGAGAGCCAGTGATATAATATTGTCCCTTGGGAAGTGACCTTGGGTCTCTCTGCACGACAGAACAAGGAACATCCAAAGCCTGGCTATTCTTTAACATAACAAACCCCGAAATGTGGCTGGTGGCTCTGGGCCACCTCTGGGCTCCGCAGTCCGCTGGGGTGGCAGGAGAGGTGGGGAGCAGGTGAGATGTTGCCCCGTGACGGGATATGCAGGCCCTACACTTGGGGCTGCAAAAGGAGCCATATCAAACGTCCCAAAACCTGATTGCTGTTAAAGGGTGCAGCCACAATCTGCTCCCTCCTGGATCAGCAAAAAAAGGCCCAGGCAGACTCAGAGATGGAAGAGGAGGAAAATGGGATAGGAATAGGTTTGTGAAGTGCTGGGAGTCCTACAGTGTTTGTATAAACTCTTGGCAAAACTTTAGGAAGGGCTGTTCTTGCAGTTCACCCCATCTGGGCTCGTACCTTGAATTGTGAACAGATGAGATCTCACTTAAATGGATTATCTCCGTGTGAACCGTGATCGCAGGTGTGGGGCTGTGTTGTCCCTGTTACCCGTCTCTTGTTTCTCCAGTGAAGTGCAAGGTATTGCTACAACACCCCAGGGCATGGGATTTTTAAGAATAAACCTCTCTTGCTGTTTGATTTAATACATCGTTATTTTAAATCAATGAGAAACCGCAGGCAAGCAACTGCTGCGGAATCTTGGCAGCTGGGAAGCAAGCAGATCTTTCCTGAGCTCAGCATCTTTTCCGAGGGCTCTGCCCAGTACCGAGGGTGTCAGATGGAGTGTTTGGGTATTCCATCTCTTCTTGTCTTGAGGGATGGATGTGTAATTTGCACAGCCTCGTTTAAGGCTTCCCGGTGCCAATTACACCTGTTTGCACTCTGCGGGTTTTTCTCCGGTGGTAGAGAGCGCGATCGCTCTGCCCTTTACCACTGTGATGGCGTGGTTGTGCTTGTGCTGCTCTGCTTGTCCTTGTCGGCCGGGTCAGCTCCTGTTCTGGGCTTCAGCCATGCTCTTTCATTGCAGGGACCATTGCTACCAGGACAGCCTGGCCAAGGAAAGAAGATAGGCCATCGAGGCGTCGATGCTTCTGGTGAAACCACCTACAAAAAGGTTTGCTTCTGGGGGGTGGGGACTGGCAGCTACCTGTAGGCTGAGAAGTTGGGGCCCAAGGTTAGCAATAGCACAGCTGAGCTTTCTGGTCCAGTTTGTTAATAGCTACCAATCTGATTTAGATTTTATGCAGCACCCTTGTACTGCATAACCTCGCAAACAGCAAACCTTCTGGAAGCCGTAACGCATCTCTTCAGCTGGTTGAGCTTGTTCAGCAGTATGTAGCGCCCGAGATGACCTTACAGAAGTCATAGGCACAACTGCATTGTAATATAGGGGATGTTGTTGCAATTGTCAGCTGCAAAATGCTCACTGACTGCTCTTTTCTTTCTGCCAGACCACCTCATCTACTCTGAAGGGGGCCATCCAGCTAGGCATCGGCTATACTGTCGGCAATCTGAGCTCCAAGCCAGAGAGAGATGTCCTGATGCAGGACTTCTACGTGGTGGAGAGCATTTTTTTCCCAAGGTAAAGGAGACAGGGGAAACAAAATGAACAGATGAGTTCTTTCTTTTCCTCTCACTGATTTTTCAAGAGAGCTTCCATCTGCCTTTAGATCACAGAGTTGGATGCTCTGAATGTTTTAAATATGCATCCATCGCATACAAATCTAACAGTGGGAAGTGTCAGATTCGCAGTGCGCTGGCTTGCAAGGAAGTACAATGTAAGGTGCTGCACTACATGCCTGGGTTTGTTAGCCTTCCTACATGCTTTTCTTCCTACCTGCCCATCTAGAACTTCTTCCACGCAATTATACCATGTTTGAGGCGAAAGAAACTCATTCTGGGAACTCTTTAACTCTGTGAATAAACAAAGCTCACAGAAGTTACATTCTCTGTGTAACCATATTCTGCTTGGCAAGTGGTTGTTCCTTGCGCTCTTTGGAAATAGATTTTGGCAGACAATTTTAAAACTGTTTTCCTGTTGTCTTGCCACAGAAGAACGATATGATGGCATCACCGGCTGGGTAGACGAGGGGAGAGCGGTGGATGTTGTCT